>PYUH01000021.1:974415-984723 GCA_016808085.1 Suaeda aralocaspica
TGGGAAAAGTGCCACTCATGGTTGAAGAGGCATCGTGCTTGGCCATGTCATCTCAAAACGTGGCATTGAGGTGGATAAAGCTAAGATTGAGGTAATTGAACGCTTACCCCATCTGTAAATATCCAGGGGTGAGAAGTTTTTTGGGCATGTGGGTTTTTACCGCCGCTTCATAAAGACTTCTCGAAAGTCGCTAAACCCCTCACTCAGCTCCTCCTTAAGGATGCCCCATTCGAGTTCACTAAAGAGTGCCTTATAGCATTTGATCAGCTTAAGGCGGTCTTAATTTCTGCCCCCATCATACAAGCTCCAGATTGGACTCTTCCTTTCGAGCTTATGTGAGATGCTTCGGACTTTGCCGTTGGTACTATTCTCGGCCAACGGAAAGATGCATGCCATTTACTATACAAGTAAAACTCTTGATGAGGCTAAAGGAATTATAGTAACCAGAGAAGGAACTTCTAGCCATTGTTCATGCTATGAGATGTTCCGATCATACTTAGTTGGGTCTAAGGTGCATTGTTTAATTTTCACCGATCAGTGGGCTTTGAAATACCTTCTCTCCAAGAAGGATGCAAAGCCGAGACTCATACGATGGGTCTACTCCCAGAAGATTTTTGATCTTGAAATCCATGATAAAGTGGAGCGGAGAATGTATAGCGGATCATCTATCCCGCTTACCTTTGTTGAGGGGATGAGATCACCCTTGTGGATGACTTATTTCTCGATGAGCATAAACTTCCCCTACCCCTGGTTTGCGGATTATGCAAACTACCTTAGTGCTGAGCTTATTCCGCCTGATTGGTTTACCAACAGAGGCGGAAATTCATGCATGATGTTCGAACTACTATTGGGATGACCCTTTATGTTCAAAAGAGGAATTGATGCCTCTTTCGACGTTGTATTCCCGATTCGGAATTTAGAATGTCATTTATATGTATCATTCGTCACCTATGGCGGACACATGGGTTCTGACAAAACCTCGGCAAGGTTTTTGCAAAGTGGTTCCTTTTGGTCTAACATGTTCAAAGATGTGTGGTTTTTGTGAAATCATGTGACCAGTGTCACGCACCGGGAATTTTAAAAGAAGGCATGAAATGCCCCAACAACATTCTAGAATTAGAATATTTGATGTGTGGGGATGAACTTCATGGGGCCTTTCCAATCTCCTTTGGGAACCATATATATTAGTCGATGGTAGATATGTATCAAATGGGTGGAAGCTATTGCTCCCCCACAATACTCAAAGGTGGTTATTAAGCATTTCAGGATATCATTTTTTGAGGTTTGGAGTACCTCGGGCTGTTATTAGTGATGGGGGTCGCACTTTGCAAAGCGCGCCCTCCAAACCCTCCTTGCGAAGTACGGGTTAAGCATGATTTCTTATCTTATCACCATCAAACAAATGGACACGCCATGATCTCTAATCGGGAGATCAAAGCTATCCTCGAGAAGACTGTCGATAGGTGTTGTAAGGATTGGTCCACAAAATTTTGAGCCTTATGGGCCTATCGAATAGCTTTCAAAACTCCTAGAGGCACGACCCCCTATTAACTTGTGTATGGGATCGTGCCATCATCTTGTGGAGTTAGAACACGAGCACATTGCCATAAAACTTTAATATTTGATTTTCAAGTGCCGGTGACAAAGGATTCTTGACCTCCATGCCTTGGAGGAAATTTGTCTTGATGCTTACGAGAACGCTGTATCTATAAGAATGAACCAGCTATCACGATAAACATATCATGATAAGGGATTTTAAGGTAGGAGATAAGGTCCTTCTCTTCAATTCACGATTGAGGCTATTCCCCGGAGCTAAAATCGCGTTGTAGTGGGCCATTTACTGTTCACCAAGTTTTCCCTTTTGGTCAAGTTGAATAGGCAATGAAGAGAAGGAATCTTTTAAGGTTAATGGTCAACGATTGAAATTTACCTTGATGGAACTCCTATTATGTTTGCCTAGTTGTGCACCTAGATGACTTTGATGTGACACAATCACATCTTAGTTCCGTTTTCTAGAACTTGCGTCAGGCTCGAGACGTTAAACAAGCGCTCACGGAGGCACCCCATATCACTTGTACATAATTTCATAAATTTCTAGCTCATTTCAGCATTTTAGGTTTCTCATGAGCATTTTTTTGAGTTTTGGGGATTTTATCACCCCATTACCTTTGATGAGCTTATTTAGCCAAGGAAACCCCTTGGGCATATCCTTCGAGATTTTTGTGAAGTTTTGATTGAGAAATTGAAGCCAATAAGTTTCATGCTTCCTATGAGGCAAGAGTTGGTGACTTTTTGGCTTTTTCGGGGATTTTATCACCTCGAGTCACCCCTTAAGTGATTTTATCAAAAACGACTCCTCCCTTTTCTCACTTGGATTCGTTGAACTTATGAAGCCTTCCTATCGCTTATTTTGGCTTATAGTACAATTGGGGTTCGTTTTGGCTATAAGCATTTGAAGCTCTTTCAACCTCGTAAGTCATTTGGACATATCATTTTTGCCCCTATAATGATGATCATGAAGCTCTTTGGCTTGATAAAGCCTTCTAATGTTTTAGGAATTTAAAAACTTGAATTAGTGCACTAATTGCTGCTAAAAAGAGTTCAGTTCAGAAATCTAGCAGACCTAGCGGCCGCTGGAAGCTCCTAGCGGGCGCTAGGCCAGAAACTTTTTTTTCCAAAGCTTCCGTCTCAATTGTGCAATATAAAAAAGGGGGTAGTTGCCCGCTCCTGTAGTAGCGCCCGCTACGGAGAGCGCCCGCTAGGCTGCAGGAGCCCCGCTACCCATTTTGTGTTTCCAGAAGCTACTGATTCTATTTGAGTAAAATGATTGGGGGGGGGGGGGTAGGCGGTCTGGGGGGGGGGGGGGGGGGTAGCGGGCGCCCCTGCGAAGTAGCGCCCACTACTTCCGTTTTAACTAGAATAGATCACGAATTCAGCATTTTTCCTCTTAACCTTATCTCTTTTACCTCTCACGATTGTTTCTCCCACCAAACCCTATTCTCCTCCGTCTTTCTCTCATCAAAACTACATCAATCTTTCTCAAATCCTCATCCAAAATACACTCAAAACTTCAATTTGTTTACTTTTTTTCAAGATCTCACAATAATCACAAATTTCTGCATTTTTTTTCATGAACATCATAAAAATCAATTTGGGGAAAAGTTAGGGTTTCATACAACATTCGATTTTTGGCTTTCTAGTCCACAAATTGGTGTTTATAGAGTGTTTTCACACTCTATTTGGTATCAATTCTTCTTCTTCCAACTCGATTTTTGGTTATTTTCACTTAAACTAATGTTGTTCTCCATTTGATTGAATGCATGGCTCGTTTTTTATTAACTTCTTAAAACTTTTGTTTTTGAGTTATTATTGGTAATTTGTGAGTTTGTTTTGTTTATGCTTGTTGTTACTAACTCTTGGTTGAGTTTTTGAGGGTGTCTTTGTAATAAGCATTATTTTTGGTTTTCTTGGATTTGTATGTGGATCTTTGGCTTTTTGAGGTCGCCATTGGTTCATGAACTGGGCTGTTTAGTTGATTAAGGATCTTTTCTCTTTTTTCTTTGCACTTCCATTTAGATTATTCTCTTGATTAGGGTCTTTTTGCGACCTTGTTACTATAATCATGAGGAATATCTTCTCTTTAATTAAAAAGAAACGTAAGACTGCTGACTTAGATCCCGAAACAACTACCCCTCCTGATGCGGTTGAACCACCGCCAATTAGAGTGCCTAACCAGGACCGCCAAAAATGGGATGATATAAATGAGCGTATGTTAAGAGGTACGCAGTTCTATAACCCAAAACTTGCACAAGCCTTACACTTTGAGACCGAAATGCAAGTTTTGTTTGAGAACTTAGTTGGACGAACTTTGTTCATCCAAACAACGTCAACCCAACCTACCTCCTTTTAACATACGAATTGTTAAGAACTTTTAAACGTAGACAGACTTCAGATTCCGATGATTTTCTTGAATATGAACTTAGTTTCCGAATGTTTAACAATAATCATACCATCACCCTATCATAGCTTAACACATATTTTGGTTGTGATCCGGCCAACCCCATCTTTGAACCATCTGGGGTCACTGTTCTAGGATTCCACGTCCATGAATTCTGGAAGGAAATTAGTGGCTTTGATAGGTTCCATTCTACCACCTAGTTTGCCAGTCACATCCACCAACCAAGTTTAAGGCTTTTGCTCCAGTGGTTTGGTAACTCTATCTTCTCCAAACAAGATTTGGGGAAGATAAACCAAACTGAGCTCTGCTGCCTTTACATGGCAACTAAGCCAAACTCAACCGGACGCCTTAATACCGGTTGGATGTTTGTAAACGTTGTAGAGAAATTGTCTCCAAACCCCACATGAAGGGAGAAATAGGTTTGGGTGGGTAATTACCCTTCTAGCTAGGAAATTAGGATACTCCCACTACTTCCATGCACTACAAAAGGTGAATGATAATGTTCTGTTTTACTTAGACTCATTCACTTTTGCTTGGTTCGTGCATGTGATTTCTAGGCCGGATCGAGTGAGTTGGTTAGTAAATAGGTGACACCACTACTATTTGCCTAACCCATCACTCACCACGTTCAAAAGGAATCCCCTTTCCTTATTCCTTTCGAACCTCTGAGTCCGGAAGACCACTCCTTATTTTCTAGACGCTACTCTGACATTCTCCCCTTAGCTACCCCTCAGCGTCGTCGATCCCCTCCCCATGGTTATAGGACGAGGCACCCTCCTTCCCAACTACCACTGGAGACGAGCCAACAAGGCTCCTCTTCCTTTCAAGCTCCTCCTTATTCTAAACTTCTAAACGCTTTCAAATCTCTCTCCCTCCAACAAACAGAGATGTTTAGCTACATCCAATCCCAACAACAACAACAACAACAAGAGCGTGAGTTGCCATCGATTCAAACCAATGCCATGTATCATTATCACGTTTCCTCAGGCCATTTTGACCCTTATCTCAACTACCCATACCGCCCCCCTTAGGAAGGACCGGTCCCGGGTTGGAATAATGGTCAACCACTTGGCCCTATTTCCCCACTCGATCAGAGCCGGGTTACAACTTCCAAGTTTCTGGAGGTTGTGATCCCCGAGATGATCCTAATGTTCCTGGAGATTCTTGGCCACAAGGATATATGGGGGGTTGGGATCCATACCCTTTTTGCCCTTTCAAGTTTGGCAACTACCCTGACCGACCACGCTATGATTGGCCACCATATACCGACGCTAGTGGTCCTGACGTTGATCCCACCTATAATTTTAGGCGGGACCCTCCTTCTCCTTGAGCATCGAGTCGCTGCTCATCTCCTAGCATGGGGGAGGAGTCCACTAGTGTCGTTGTATGCTTTTATAGGTATGGACGAAGGGTATGTAGTTGTGTCATTTTGGTTTCATTTGTTGTTAGTTGTTTTGCGTTGTTTCTTGTTTTTGATTCGAAGAGAGAGAGTTAGTTTCTATTTCAAGGTTGTTTGAGTGTGGTACTAGGAGGCAAGTAGATGCTAGCTTTGAGTTTGTTGATAATTTTTCCAACATGATGACGATGGTATGATTATGAGCGTTTTTTAGTACTTTTGTGAGCCCTTCATTTATGATGATGATGATGATGATTTTGTTTGAATTAAGATTTTGATGATTGATTGTTGATGGTGCTTTGCTCTCACTTTGGAAAACCCAAATTATTCTTTTTCTTTTTCACCCCTCTTCCCTTGAAAATCCAAATTATTCATTCTTTACCCTTCTTCCCTTAAAATCTAAATGCATTTTAACTTGTAGTGTACAACATGTAGTTTATTTTTGTAGTTTATTTTCATTTATTAATTTCCATTAGTTTACTTTTAGAGCATCTATTTTTTTTTTACCACATGCATTCAAAATGTAAAGTCCAAAAATAATTTTCTTTTTTAGGTCTTTTTGGTTAGTTTTAGGATTAGATCCCTATGATGTGAAAAGAGACTATTAGGTTAGACTTTCCCTTTCTCATGAGTTTTAAATCCTAAAAACACTTTAGAAAGTTAGTTCTCGAGTTTTGACTTCTTTAGTAATTAGACCATGTTAGATAATTGTTTGAACTTGTGTAGTGAATATCAGTTTCTCAACTCCTTTGACTCTGTCAAAACACCGCATGAATGATCGTCTTTGAACCTTGGTGAGATTTTGAGCCTTCATGCATATTTAGACCGTCACCTTGGTCTCATTTTCTTTCTAGAGCGGCTGATAATTGTCTTGTTGTCGATGCCTAGATCGAGAATTTGCCTTGTGACTTTGGGAAACGTGCCTACTTTGCTTTCGGTTATATGAATAGGGCCCTCATTTTGTATATTTTGTTTTAGAATCCAACTCTTCTTAGCTTTGTTTCTTTTCCTTTATTTCCACATATGTACATATTCTTTGTTCCCCTTCTTTGTGCTTTGATCCTTATTCACCAACCCACATATGAACCTCGGCCTACAACCGTTGTCACCCTATGTAGTTAGTGAAGCATGTCATCGTTCTTGTCCTCTCGTATAAATTCGTTCTATTTAAAAAAAAAAGAAAGAAAAGATGTGTACTGGAATTGAAAAAAAAAATAAATAAAATTAAATTCCAAGGCTTTTGTAAATAAGCT
Source organism: Suaeda aralocaspica (assembly GCA_016808085.1). NCBI lineage: Eukaryota > Viridiplantae > Streptophyta > Magnoliopsida > Caryophyllales > Amaranthaceae > Suaeda > Suaeda aralocaspica. The sequence continues at coordinate 981,023 of PYUH01000021.1, forward strand.
TAGTTAGCAATAAAAAGTTGGTTCTTGTTCAAGTCATTTGAAGTGAGTAAGTGGCTTTTCGTCATCATTTCTTTAAAATTATCTTTAAAATGAAGAAAAGTCATATGTCTATGTTGTCCTATTCCTTTTAGGACGGTTATTTGAGTTACAAAATGGGTCTTTAAGTCGATTTTTCCACTTCTATTCTTCATGATCATTAGATTATAGTGGAAGATCGAGTTTTGTTGTGTCGAGGTTTTCATTCATTGTTAAAAGTTTGCGAAAGTTTGTTATTGAGATGTAAATGCGTCACTTAGGTTTCCCTCCTCAAAAAAGCCAAACTTTCCAACTTTCATCTTATCTCAACCCCATTACAACCCTCAAAGTCCATTTGAGACCGAGATGCAAAGTTCAAAGGTTACTTGATCAATAAAGTCACTTGGCAAGCTTATTGAGAGGGTATTTTACGCAAGATGTGAGTGATTAAACCACTTCTTATCTCATATATTCTCTTGTTTCATTTATAAACTCCGTCAAGGAGTGTTCCGTACGATCATTGCATATTATGGAGTATATGATGTATTATTAGTTGAAACTCAAAAGTTCACTTTAATCTACTTAGGTTGCTATTCGAAGTACTTCTTGAGAACTATGCTTCCCTTACTTACATTGGTGTTAAGAATTTAGTTCATTTTTGAGAAATTGTTTAAATCTTTGTTAATCGTTTCCCTGAGGGATTCATCTTTCTCATCCCGTTTTTCAAAGTTAAGATTGCTTGGGGACAAGCAATGGTCTGGCTTGGGGGAGTCTGATGTAGTGTTTATTTGTTTACTTTTTTCGTAGTTTTCTTAGTTAATTTTGCTAGTTTTCACTCCTTTCTTTTTCAGTTTTTCCTTATTTATATAGTTTTTTTTTTCTCTTTTCCCTTTCCCACATATTTTAGCTTATTATTCCTTGTATTACTCTATTTTGTGTTTTATCTCATTTTTGTAGGATTTCCCAATTGATTCGGAAATCAAGACATTACATGAAATAGGAGTAGTATGCTTTACGAAGATTTGGTCGGTTTGATCGAAGTTTAAAGCCTTTGTCAAGATCCTTTCGGCTTTTGCTCAAGGTTCTAACGATATTGCAAGTTTTGCTAGCGATATCCCTAGCTTGGTCCAGCGACGTGGGAAGACTGAGAGGTGCTTGGCAATTCACTTTCACAACTAAAGCCACTGCCTCAAACAAAGAAAGAAAGGAAAACAGGGGGGTAGCGCCCGCTACCTTCTTGTAGCGGCCGCTACCCCCTGCTGCAACTTCAGTTTTCTCTCCTTCAACTTACCCACTTGCTTCGGGTTCAAACTCTATTATATATACCTGAGTTCTTCAGCAATTTTAAGGAGTTAGATTTTGTTAGAAATAGCTAGAAGTTAGTATAAGATTATTAGAAACTCTCATTTTGCACTCTAGATTAATTGTATTAGATTAAGTGGTTAGTTCTTGATAAATCCATTAGTTGTAATTCAATCTTTCTACAAGAAATTCAATGTTGGTTATTTAAGGTTCTTGGTTTCTTGTTCATGTTCTTAGTTTGGAGTTCTTAGTTTGGTGTTCTTGGTTGACATTCAAAGATTCTTGGTTACTTGTTCTTGGTCAATCAACATTGTATTGAGGTGTTATTGGAAGTAAAGCTTCAAGGATCTTTAATTACAATTATTCAAGCTTCATGGTACAACTCTTAATTCATCTTCAATTCCCATTTCAATTATAATTCTTGTAGCTATTTTCTTACTTTGAAGTTTTGTTTAATAAAGCTTTTATCAAGTTAATCTTGTCCTTGCCTTCATTGCTTTCATTATTTGAAGTTCTTAAGCTTTCTTTATCGAGATTAACTTGTCCTTGTTCTATTGCTTACATTAATTCAGGTTCATAAGTTTTCTTCTCAAGATTAATCTTGTCCATGTATTATTGCTTTATGTATTAAATACTCTCAAGATTAAACCTTGTCCTTGTCTTCATTTTCTCTATTGCTTTTGTAGTTTGATTAAATCACTTGCATAACTTATTTCTTTACAATAACATTGATAAGCAAACGAAGCTCTTCCTTTTTTAATACTTTTGTTTAGTTTAGTTTATAATCTATTGTCATAACCTATTTCTTTGCTATAATTTGTAATCATGAATAAAAATTTGTATTTAATTAATAAAATGTGTAGTGAGTAGTTTTTAGTGCTAAGGTATGGGTGAAACCCTCACCTCCTTCATGACATAAGTAGGTTCTTAGTAAAAACCGAGCTTGGGGGTAACTAGGGTCGTTACATTGGGTTTTAAATCACGTAATCTATGACTTGCTTCCAGAGATGTCGTCTTAGGTTCCTCAATGAAGGATCAAGAGATGAAGTTGAGCGAAGACTCCGCGTGTTTGATTAGTTTGAAAACCATGAGAATAGGTGTTCAACTTAAGGGACGTTAGTAGTCTTCGTGAAAAAGTGCTTAGGAGCCGTTTTATGCTCACGCCATGAGAATAGGTCGTGTTCATAGTTCCGTTCGTCACGCTAGCTCAAGAGAATAGACATGACTCTTAGAACGACTTCCCCTTGACATTCCCCTCTACGTTCGGTTTAACCTAGGAATCCGAGCCTTCATGTAACAAGTGAGCGGTGTATCGCTTACCTTAGTCATCTTTAATTCTTAAAATAAAGTTAAAATAAATCAACATTAGTGACAATCTTTTTTCTAAAATAAAATCGACTTAAAACTTACTCCGTAGACTGCCTTAGTGTAAAGACCTTTATCTCGTGGGATTCGATCCTTAGTTGCCCTTACTAGTAGCCTAGTGAGCCTTGTATGGTTTATCTTTAGTAGCCACTTCGACAGGCTATCATATGTTATATAATATTCTGCTGATTTTATTTGATTTCAAATAAAATCAGTGAGAATATTTTCCCTGGATTATTTCTATAATTTCCAAGGAAAATATTCTCTTGTAATATTACATGACATACTCGTCGAATGCTTATTAAAGGAGATGTGCCAGCAGACAACCAAAACAACTTTTGCACGAACAAAACAGAAGATTACGATTTGCAAAAGTGCTCTCTAAGTCTCAATCTCGCATAAACCTCATAACCACATTTAGGTCTTACGATTCTCTCTTTCGTAAGCATTTAGGCTAATTGTGATTGAGAGACAAAGGGTTGTAATTTGAGCATTCCGAGAATTCAGTTTGTTGGGGAAGTTGATCTAGGATCATCTTTATTGGAACCTTCATAGTTGAGGGTTGAGTCGAACTTCCATTGGTGGAAGTTGGGGAATCATATTGTGCATAGGTACATAATTAATAGAGTGTAATTCTTTTATTATTCTGAGTTGATTAATAAATGAGTGAGTGAGTGGAGGACGTAGACTTATTAGAAGTTGAACCTCGTTAAATCTTGGTGTTGTTTATTTTATTGCTTTATTATTTCCGCTGCTTGAGAACTGGTTCTAAACTGGTGTTATAATTAATCGAAAAATTTACAACAAGTTTACAACACTCAATTCACCCCCCATCTTGAGTGTCACTTGTACTTTCAATTGGTAACAGAGCCTAACTTCTTGAAAGGGTAACACCTAGAGAAGGAACAAAACATGAATACTCAAGAGATGATGAATGGAAATTATGGATTGATATGTGCGGTTTTTATAGTGTTTTTCCCCTTGTTTCGAGTCAATTTTATGCCTAGAAGTTGTTAATC
>PYUH01002269.1:0-2500 GCA_016808085.1 Suaeda aralocaspica
AAACAAAGTTTCGGCCTAGTTAAATCTCCAGCCAAGTGACTGCCAAAAGTAGCTCATGAACTTGTGTCTCTATCATTACAATAGTCTTTGGAACCCCATGTAACCTTATGATGCTCTTAAAGTAGAAATCAGCCACATTCATAGCATCAACTGTCTTGTGACATGGGTCAAATGAGCCTATTTGAAAATCTATCAACCACTACCATAATTGCATCTTTTCCCCTTGCGTCCTGGTACCCACAATGAAATCCAAGAACAATCCTCCCAAGGTCCCTCTGGCACTGGCCAATGGAGTATAAAAAACCTTGATGAAAGGCTGCCTTTGTCTTTTGACAATAGCCACATTGAGCAATATGTGCCTCAACATCAACAATCATCTTTGGCCACATAAAATGTTTCTGGCAACATGGTTCGTGTCTTTGTAATGCCAAATGTCCAGCAAGACCTCCTCCATGAGCCTCCTTACTAGCAACTCACGTAGAACATTTAGGTATGCACAATAGATACCTTTAAACAAAAACCATATGTAGCACATAGGAACTCATAGAACCCTTTGAAAGTTGCGCCTTATTGGTCCAAATCTCCCATCTTGCTCGTAAAATTGTGTTATCAACTCAATCCAAGAACTTAAAGTTCAAAACACCAACAAGTATGAACCTTCTTGACAAAGCATCGACACAACATTTAGACTTCCCCGTTTTGTACTTTGAAGAGTGAAAAGATTGCAAAAATTCAACCCATTAGCATGTCTTGGATTCAATTTTTGTTGACCATTAATGTGCTTCAAAGCTTCATGATCAGAATGTAAATGAAGTGATTAGGCCTTAAATAGTGACTCCAATGATCAAAGCTCTAATAATGGCATAGAACTCCTTGTCATATGTAGAATAGTTTCAGTTTAGCACCATTCAATTTCTCACTAAGTAAGTAATTGGCCTTTTTTGGACTAGGACAGCACCAATCAACCCCACTTGCATCCGTCTCACTTCAAATGGTTTAGAGAAATCGGTAAAGCTATATAGGTGTGGTACAAAGGCAACTTCTAATCAATTCAAAAGCTTCTTGTGCCCCCTTAGTCCACTCAAACTTAGGTTTCTCCTTCTTAATGCATTCGGTTATAGGAGCACAACAATGAAAAATTCTTCACCAAACCTCCTATAGAGAAGGCGTAACCCATGAAAAGCACTACTTCAGTCACGTTTCTTTGGTGTTGGCCATGATTTATAGCTTTCCACTTTAGATGGATCAACAGAAACCCCATCTTTGGACACAATATACCCCAAAAACGTCACACTTGGTACCATGGAAATAACACTTTCGAGCTTAGCATAGAGCTGTTTGTTCTCGTAATGTCCAAACACACCCTTAGATGGCGTAGATGATCATTAACACACTTGCTATACAACCAAATATCTAAATATACCACTACTAAACTTACAATGTATGGGCTTTAAAACCTCATTCATCAACCTCATGAAGTACTAGGTGATTAGTTAACCCAAAAGGCATGACTAACCATTCATAAAGCCCTAGCTTTGTTTTAAAACCTGTTTTCATTCATCACCTTCCTTCATTCGAATCTGATGATATCCACTTCTTAAATCAATCTTTGAATAATTGAGAACCTGATATTCATATAGCAAATCATCCAATCTGGTATAGGAACCTATACTTGACGGTTATATTGTTACTGCCCTTGAATCAATAACATTCTCCAAGTCCATCCTTCTAGGCACTATTAATGTAGGGCACCAGCACATGGATCATGCTCTCTCTCACGTACCCCTCGCCATTATTCCCTCATTTGCCTTGTAATCTCCTGTGTCTCCTCTGGATTGCATCTATATGCAGAGCTGTTAGAATTTGAGACCCAGGAATAAGATATATTTGATGTTCAATTCACGTAGGTGGTATGTGTGGAACTCTTGCAGGAAACACATCTGAAAATACTCATCAACATAGGATGCAAAACCCTAGAATCTTCTGGGGTTATCTTGTACCTCTTTGGCTATCAACATATAGGACATAGAACTTGTTTTCAACTCCCTTTCTAACTCCTTTCCCACCCACCAACAAAACACCCTTTAGAATTACCCATGTCTTGTTTTAGGTTTAGAAATCATCAAGGGTTTTAATGCATATGATTTTTCATTAGGTTTCTTGCGCACAATATAGACATTTGTTCTCTCCATTAAACTTCACAAACGGTCATATTGCCAAGGTCTACCCAATAATATATGACAAGCATCATGTAGGACAAACATCAACAAAGTACTTGATCTCAAATTTACACAATTTTAAACGCAATCAAGCTTGTTTGTTTACCTTAACAACGTTTTGCTTGTGTTCTAAGCCAATGTGTATGGTTGAGGATGTATCTTTGTAGGAATTGCGAGTTTTTCCACCCAACAAACGTAGATACTACATTTGTGCACTTCCAGTATCATGATCACATCACAAAGCTTGCTTTGAACATTACACCTTGTTAGAAAGATTTTGT
>PYUH01002269.1:7500-27332 GCA_016808085.1 Suaeda aralocaspica
AACAGTAACAGCAATAGCAACAACTACATCAACAGCAGCAACAACAACAGCAACGACAAAAACAACAACAACAGCAAGAGCTACATCAACAGCAGCAACAACAACAGCAACGACAAATACAACAACAACAGCAACAGCAACAACAACAACAACACCAACACCAACAACAGCAATAACACCCCCACATCCAGCGACAACAACAACAGCAACAATAACAGCAACAACAACAGCAACAACAACAACAACAACAACAACAACTAATACTACAACACCAACACCAACACCAACAGCAACAACAGTAACAACATCAACATCAACAACAATAACACCACCACCACCACCAGCAACAACAACAACAACACCACCACCACCAGCAACAACAACAACAGCAACAACAACAGCAACGGCAACATCAACAACAACAGCAACAGCAACAGCAACAACAACAGCAACAACAGCAAAATAGCAACAACAACACCACCACCACCACCACCAACAACAACAACAACCACAACAACAACAACCACAACAACAACAACCACCACCACCACAACAACAACAAAGACAACAAACAACTACAACCACAACAACAACAACGACAACAACAACAACAACAACAACAACTAAAGCAACAAGAACAACAACAACAACAATAAAACAAACAATAACACCAACAACAGCAACAACAGCAACAAAAACACCAACAACAACAATAACAAGAACAACAACAACAACAGCAACCGCAACAACAACAACAACAACAACAACAACAACAACAACAACAACAATAGCAGCAGCAGCAACAACAACAATAGCAACAACACCACCGCTACCACCACCATAAACAAAAACAGCAACAACAACAACAACACCAACAACAGCAATAGCAACAACAACAGCAACAACAACAACAACAGCAACAGTAACAGCAACAACAACCGCTACATCAACAGCAACAGCAACAACAAGAACAACAACAACAACAACAACTGCAACAACGGCAACACGAACACCAACACCACCACCATCACCACCAACAATAACCACAGCAACAATAGTAACAATAACAACAACAACAGCAATAGCAACAGTATTAGCAACCGCTTAGTCATCAACTCTTAATTTTTTTCGGAATTTTGTGTTCAAGTAAACAAACAAAACTTTTTTTATTCAACTCCAACTTAATTAATTACAAATTAATGTTGAGATTATTTATAGGTATAATCATCAACAAAATCCTACCTAAAATCAACAAAAATACACGCACAAAGCAAAGGGATTTCGTCCCTCACACACACACAAGATAAAGATAAACATGCCACCTCATTATGCAACTTACACTTGAGCTTATCTTGTCTAACAAACTCTAACTAACTAATAAATCAAGAAACATGGGTATTTATAGTACAAATACCTTAGGACTCCTAAACAATCAAAATCTGAATTTTATGGAATAAAACATGGGTATTTATAGTACAAATACCTTAGGACTCCTAAACAATCTTGGATAAACTTCCTACTTATTTTAGGAAACAAAAAAAAAAAACTCCTAAATAACTCAAAAAACATGCACAAATCCTAAGAAATTCGGCCTATACAAAATAAACACACAACAAGATAAGTATGCCACCTCATCCTTGCATGTTACTCTTATCTTGCCTAACAAACTCTAACAAACTAACTAATCAAGAAAATATCCTAACAACTTTATCTAAATAACTAATTAACAAGATAATCATCAGATTTAAAGCTAAAAATCACAAAATAACTTGCTACCCAAGAACTTGGAAAAATCGCCAAAAACACGCCATAACTTTCTTCGCCATTTTTGCGCAATTTTCAAGATTCTTCAAGAAACTTCAAGAAATGTTTCAAGATCCAATCTTTTAATCAAGAAACCTTCAAGAATCTGTTCTCCATGCATTTTAGCATAATTATCATGATCAACACTCCACAAGAATTAAAAGACTCAATGCCAAAAATGGGAAAACCCTGGCAAATGCAATGGGAAAAACTCATAGGCAAAAACCATCTTGTTCCCCATAATCAACCTTCCTTTCCAACTGGTGTGTGGCTTTATTCAAGCATGAGTGTTATGCAACAATGACCATGAGCTAATGCAAAGCCATGTAACCCAAATGGACGAACTCCTTGAATCTAATAACGACTTAGAATCAACTTTTTCTCATCAATGCTTGAATCTGCTTCCTGATCATCCTCCCTTTCTTCAAAAGGAATTTTCGTCAATTCTTGAATTTGCTTATCATCCAAGTAAGGAGTTAAATCCCCTACGTTAAAGGTACTAGCCACGCCATATTCTTCCCCAATGTCAATCTTGTAAGCATTATCACCATACTTCTCTAAGACTTTGAAAGGACCCTCAGCTCTACGACTACAGCAACCAAAAAAACAACACCAAGAACAACAGCAACAACAACAACAACAACAACACAAACAACAACACAAACAACAACAGCATATACAGTAACAACAACAACAACGACAACAGCAAAAGCAACAACAACGACAGCAAGAACAACAGCAACACCACCACCACCACCAAAAACAATAGCAACAACAGCAGCAACAACAACAACAACAACAATAACAACAACAACAACCAAAACAACAACACCAAGAACAACAGCAACAACAACAAAAACAACACAAACAATAACACCAACAGCATATACAGCAACAACAACAACAACGACAACAGTAAAAGCAACAACAATGACAACAAGGACAAAAGCAACACCAACAGCAATAACAACGACAGCAACAACAGCATCAGCAACAACAACAACAACAACAACACCAACAGCAACAACAACAACAATAGCAACAACAACAACAGCAACAACAACAACAACACCAACAACAGCAACAACAACAGCAGCAACAACAACACCAACAACAACAACATCAACAGCAACAACAACACCACCAACACCACCACCACCACCACCAACAACAACAACAATAGCAACAGCAACAACAACACCAAGAACAACAGCAACAATAACAAAAAAACAAACAGCAACAACAACAACACCAACAGCAAGAACAGCAACAGCAAAAGCAACAACAACAACATCTACAACAGCAACACCACCACCACCAACCACAATAACAGCAACAACAACAACAACAGCAGCACAACAGCAACAACATCAACAGCACCACCACCAACAATAGCAAGACCAACACCACCACCACCAACAACAACAACAACAACAACAACAACAGCAACAACAACAACACCACACCCAACAACAACAGCAACAACAACAACACCACCAACAACAACAGCAACACCACCACCACAACCAACAACAACAGCAACAACAGCAGCAAGAACAGCAACACCACCACCACCAACAACAATAACAGCAACAACAACAACAATAACAGCACAACAGTAACAACAACAACCATAACAACAACAACAAAAATAGCAACAATATCAACAACAACAACAACAACACCAAAAACAATAGCAACAACAGCAGCAACAACAACAACAACAACAACAACTATAGCAACTACAGCAACAAAAACAACAACACCAAGAACAATAACAACAACAACAGCATGACAAACAACAACAGCAACAGCACATACAATAACAACAACAACGACAACAGCAACGGCAACAATAGCGACAGCAACAACAACAGCAACACCAACAACAGCAACAACATCGACAGCATCAGCAACAACAACTGCAACACCACCACCACTAACAACAACAACAGCAACAACAGCAACAACAACATCTACAACAGCAACACCACTACCAGCAACAACAACAGCAACAACAGCAAAACAACAACAACTACAACAACTGGAACAGCACCACCACCACCACCACCAACAACAACAGCAACAGCAACACCACCACCACCAACAACAACAATAGCAACACCACCACCAACAACAACATCAACACAACCACCATCAACAACAACAACAGCAACAATAGCACAACAGCAACAACTGCAACAACAACAGCAGCAGTAACAACAGCAACAACAATAACAAAAACAACAACAACAACAATAACAACAGCAACTACAACACCAACAACAACAGCAACAGCAACAATAACAGCAACAACAACAACAACAGAAACAGCAACAGCAACACCACCACCACAGCCAACAACAACAGCAACAACAGCAGAACCGCAACAACAACAGCAGAACAGCAACAACAACAGCAAGAACAGCAACACCACCACCACCACCACCAACAATAACAGCAACAACAACAACAAAAACAACAACAACACCAACAATAGCAACAACACCAACATCAACAACAACAACAACAATAGCAGCAACAATAACTGTAACACCACCTGATCAGGAAGCAGATTCAAGCATTGAAGAGAAAGAGTTGATTCTAAGTCATCCTGAGATTCAAGGGTGGCGTTCTGAAATTCAAGGGTGGCGTTCATTTGGGCTACATGGCTTTGGATTAGCTCATGGTCATTGTTGCATAACACTCATACTTGAATAAGGCCACACGCCACTAGGCGTTCACTTGGCGTTCAAGGCTAGCTAGGCGTTCACTTGGCGTTCAAGTCTAGCTAGGCGTTCACTTGGCGTTCAACACTTGGAAAGGAAGGTTTATAAGTTGGCATTCAGCATTGACAAAGCATAAGTTGGCGTTCAACAGTGGCAAGTGTAAGATGGCGTTCAAACACTTGGCGAGTATAAGTTGGCGTTCAAAATGGCGAGTACTTTGCTATTTTTCCAAGTTCTTGGGCAACAAGTTATCTTGTAATTTATAGTTAAAATCTGATAATTGTCTTATTAAATAGTTATTTAGATAAGTTGTAGGATATTTTCTTGATTAGTTAGTTTGATAGAGTTGTTAGGCAAGATAAGATCAACTTACAATAATGAGGTGGCATACTTATCAAGTTGTATGTTTATCTTGTGAAGGCCGGATTTACTAGGATTAGTGTGTCTTTAGGAGTTGTTTTATTTCCTAGATAGTTTAGGGAGTTTATCCAAGATTGTTTAGGAGTCCTAAGGTATTTGTACTATAAATACCCATGTTTTATTCAATAAAATTCAGATTACAAATTTACAAACAAATACACATTGTGTTTTACGAGTGATTTTGTGTGAGGTTTTTTTGCACGAAATTCTTCAAAGGTTTTCTGAATAATTTTGAGAGTTAAAATCTTCAATTATTCACCATTATTTTAGTGTTTGTATTGAGTGTTCACATAAGCAATAAAACGCCCTAGAGTTTAGATTGTGAATGTTCCTCTCTAAAGCTAGGATTTCCGGAATTACGAAGCATTGTGAGTGTTCCTTTGCTACGTTTTCCTACCCTATCAATCTATCTTGATTCCAAGCACTTAGTTTAGACCTAAGATATAGATCAAATGGTATCAGAGCAACAGTTTTAGCCCATGGCTAGTGAAGGGAATTCGTCAAAAGAGACGGTGAACGTCGAACTCTTCAATCAACTTGCGGAACAAACGAACAAACTTCAAGAGTTGTTCCTAGGATTATCTACGGAAGTGATTCGTATGAAGGGTAATGATACGCATATCAATGAGCAAAACTTCGAGGGTTTGGGTTTGATTGAAGGTGGAAAACAAGAAGCAACCATGGGGGAGTTAGTGGCTTATGGAGACACAAGGCTTCTTGGGTTGGCTAGGGTGGATTTTTACGTGTGCATGGTGACATGCACAAGCTTATTCACGTAAATGTAAAGCAAGTATAGTTAGTAGTTTAGAAGTGTTGAGCTATATGGGTTTTCTTCCCACGTCATTTGATAGGGTTTTACCATATGGTGTTTTGTTATTTTCTTGATTAGTTTATGAGTCAAGGTTGATGGAATCAAGCATGAGAAACACAAAAATGGAGGTTTCTTGAAATAAAGATTGAATCTTGAAGAGTTTCTTGAAGTTCTTGAAATCGCAAGTCCAACAAAAATCAACGAGAAATCAAGCAATGCATATGGCGGGATTTTTGGAAGATTTTTGAAGTTTTGGGCAACGTTGTCAACGTGGGATTTTGTGTTGTTTGACTTTGTCAACCTAAGGTTGTTATTCGGATATATGGTGGTTAGATTTGATTTGCAAAATATCTAAGATTTAGACTAGAAATCAGATTACAAAATATATGGTGCAAATATATGTATCCGGTTTTGTTAGGATTTTCTTGTTATCCTAATCTTAGTTTGTTATACCATATATCTAAGGTAGTTAGGATATGTTTAGGTTTCTGAAATATTGTGTGATATGTTTAGCTATAAATAGGATGTAAAATACATCAATAAAATTCAGATTTGAGTGATTAAACACAAGTTGTTTCCGGTTTTCTTTTGTTTCACGAAGTAAACAAATTTTGAGGGTTTCTTGTGAGAAATTCGATTGAGTGAGTGGTGCTTTTTGCTTTATCTCACGTGAGGATAGTTCTTAGGATTTGAGGGTGCTTTGCTTTAATCAAATTCTACTAATTATTCGCCTTAGAAGTTCAGATTTGTGGTGCGTAGCTTTATCAAATTTGAAGTCTAAGTTTCTTTGTGTGAGTGGCGTTTGTCTATAACAAAATTCACATCAGGTAACCTTAAGCCCCTAGATGATTNCCTAGATGATGATCGTGGTTTGAAGTTTGAAGTTGGGGAATTTGATGGCCAAGGTGACGTTTAGGCCTACCTTGAATGGGAGCTTGCATTAGAACGTTACTTTGAGTTCAAAGGCACCAACGAGGAGAAGTACAAAATTGCCGTGGCTAAGTTGTCTAAGTATGCGTCCATGTGGTTTAATGGAGTTAAGAAGAATAGGCAACGTGAAGGCAAGAGCAAGATTAAAACTTGGGAGAAGCTTAAGAAGATCCTAAGGAAAAGATTCGTTCCTTCAAACTATCAACAAGATCTATACATTAAGTTGGCTACATTGAAGCAAGGTACGAAGGCAATGGAGGATTATATTTCCGACTTTGAAAAGCTAACTATGAAACTAAGGTTGAGCCTAAGAAGAACGTGACTCCTAGTGTGGATAAGGGCAAAAAGACCGAAACTTTGGAAGATGGTGTTCCTAAGGTGATTTGTTTCAACTGCAAGGGCTATGGTCACTACAAAAAGGATTGTCCAACGTTGAGAACTTTGACAATTTGTGAAATCCAAGAGATTGATGCCTTTGAGGACAACAATCATGAGGAAGAAGGGAGTGACATGGAAGAATGCCACCCAGGAAGTGACGAGGAATAAGAGGGGGAGCCTTATGAGAACAACTTGGTCCTTAGAAGGGTCTTGCACTCAAAATCTGTGGATGAGGATCAACGTGAAAACATCTTTCACACTCGTTGCAAGGTAAACAATACTAAATGCAACCTCATTATAGATGGTGGTAGTTGTGCTAATGTTATATCATCAAAGTTGACGGACAAGTTGCAATTAAAAACAACGAGACACCCTAAGCCATACAAACTTAAGTGGTTAGATGATGTCAATGAAGTTAGGGTCCGTAAGCAAGCCTTGATTAATTATGCAATTGGTAGCTATCATGATGAAGTATTGTGTGATGTTATGCCTATGGATGCGTGTGATATATTGTTGGGTAGACCTTGGCAATTTTATCAAAAAACTGTGCATGATGGTAAGACTAATGTATACAAGGTCGTCAAGGATGGCAAGACTAAGGCCTTGTTTCCACTTACGCCTAGTGAACTTGGAAAACGGCACAAAGAGGCGACCAAGGTTGACAACAAGGTGTTATTTGCTACTAGAAAACAATTTGAAAGGGTTATGGTTAAAGAAGACATGGCGTATCTACTTCTAGCTAAGGAAGTGAAGACTTTTGACAAAGTTGAACACCCAAAACTACGAGCCTTACTTCGTGATTTTGAGGATGTGTTTCCGGCAGATTTGCCTCAAGGATTACCCCCGATAAGAGGTATTGAACATCAAATTGATTTGATCCCTGGAGCTCCTATCCCAAATAAGCCTCCTTATAGATGCAACCCAGAGGAGACAAAAGAGTTACAGAGACAAATTGACGAGTTGATGGAACGAGGATATGTGAGGGAAAGCATGAGCCCTTGCGCAGTTCCCACGTTGTTGGTTCCAAAGAAGGATGGAACATGGCGTATGTGCATTGATAGTAAAGCTGTAAATCACATCACAGTGAAGTATAGGTTTCCTATCCCTAGATTGGATGATCTCTTAGATGAATTGAGTGGTTCCAAACTATTTTCAAAGGTGGATTTACGTAGTGGTTATCACCAAATACGTATGAGGGAAGGGGATGAATGGAAAACTGCTTTCAAGACCAAACATGGGTTGTATGAATGGATGGTCATGCCTTTTGGATTGACGAATGCACCTAGCACTTTCATGAGACTTATGAATGAGGTATTGCGTCCTTTCATTGGTAAATTTGTTGTAGTTTACCTTGATGACATATTGGTGTATAGCAAAGACGAAGATGAACACATGGGTCACTTGCGCCAAGTGTTTGAGACTTTAAGGAAACAAAAGCTCTATGGGAAGTTAGAGAAGTGTGATTTCATACAAAAGGAGATTAGCTTTCTAGGCTACATTGTTTCACATGACGATATCAAGGTGGATCCACAGAAAGTTGAAGCTATAGCATCATGGCCAGTTCCGACAACAGTTACTCAAGTAAGATCTTTCCATGGCTTAGCATCATTCTATAGAGATTCATTCGAAATTTTAGCACTATTATGGGTCCTATAACTGAATGCACGAAACAAGGGAAGTTTTAGTGGATTAGACAAGCGCAACAAGCCTTTGAATTGGTGAAGGACAAGATGTGTAACGCACCTATTCTAGCATTGCCTGATTTCACTAAGCCTTTTGAAGTTGAGTGTGATGCAAGTGGTACAGGGATTGGCGCAGTTCTCATACAAGGAGGAAGGCTAGTGTCTTATTTTAGTGAAAAGCTGAGTGGAGGAAAGTTGAACTATTCCACATATGACAAGGAGTTCTATGCCATGATCAGGGCATTGGAGTCATTATTTGCGTCCACAACCTTTTGTTCTTCATTCTGATAATGATTCATTGAGATATATCAATAGCCAACAGAAGTTGAATGCAAGGCACGCAAAGTGGGTTGAGTTCTTACAATCTTTTACTTTTTCTGCAAAATATAAGGCAGGCAAGGCTAATGTTGTGGCGGATGCTCTTTCAAGGAGACATAATTTGATTGCAATGGTGGATTCTAGAGTTTTAGGGTTCGAAATCATCAAGGAATATTATAAGAAGGATTCGGACTTTGGAGACATTTTTCACCAATGTGCGCAAAACCCAAGTAGCCATTACAATATTGTGGAAGGTTTCTTATTCAAGGGGAACAAGCTTTGCAAACCTAAGTGTGCAATTCGTGAACTATTGGTAAGAGAAGCTCATGGGGGAGGGCTACNGAGAAGCTCATGGGGGAGGACTAGCTGGACACTTTGGCATAAACAAGACTGTTGAATTGTTGCAAGAACACTTTTATTGGCCAAAGATGGTTGGTGATGTACATGCTATTCTTGCTCGTTGTGGTACTTGTCAAAGAGCCAAGAGCACGTTTCACAAGGGTTTGTATACTCCACTTCCAGTTCCACAGAGACCTTGGGAAGACGTGAGCATGGATTTCATTGTGGCCTTACCCAGAACGNAGCATGGATTTCATTGTGGCCTTACCTAGAACACAGAGAGGCAAGGATTCAATCATGGTGGTGGTTGATAGGTTTTCCAAGATGGCGCACTTCATAGCTTGTCATAAAACTGAAGATGCAATTGGCGTGGCTTCTCTATACTTCAAGGAGATTGTTAGGCTACATGGCATACCAAAAATGATCGTTTCTGATAGAGATAGTAAGTTTTTGAGCTACTTTTGGAAGGGTTTATGGAAATTGATAGGTACTAAGCTCTTATTTAGCACCTCTCATCACCCACAAACTGACGGACAAACAGAGGTTACAAATAGAACAATTGGATCATTGTTGAGAGGATTGGTAAGCAAGACTGGTAAAGATTGGGATGTGAAGTTGTGTCATGCAGAATTTGCATACAATAGGACTCCAACTTATGCTACTCAACACTCGCCATTTGAGGTAGTATATGTAGTGAATCCACACGTTCCTATAGACCTAATTGATATCCCAAAGAGGGAGTATATGCCTGAGGATGCAAAGAAGCAAGTTGAGAACATGATGAAGTTACATGCGCAAATCAAAGCAAGGATTAAGAAGGTCAATGAGATGTACAAGAGGAATGCTAATAAACGACGCAAGCCTAGGTCCTTCAANGTCTAAGACATTCAATCCAGGTGATTTGGTTTGGGTTCATCTTAGAAAGGAGAGGTTTCCCGGCAAACGCAAACACAAACTCATGCCTAGAGCTGAGGGTCCTTTTAAAATCTTAGAGAAGTATGGTGATAATGCTTACAAGGTTGACATTGGAGAAGAATATGGCGTGGCTAGTACCTTTAACATAGGGGATTTAACTCCTTACTTGGATGATAAGCAGATTCAAGAATTGAGGACAATTCCTTTTGAAGGAAGGGAGGATGATCAGGAAGCAGATTCAAGCATTGAAGAGAAAGAGTTGATTCTAAGTCATCCTGAGATTCAAGGGTGGCGTTCTGAAATTCAAGGGTGGCGTTTATTTGGGCTACATGGCATTGGATTAGCTCATGGTCATTGTTGCATAACACTCATACTTGAATAAGGCCACACGCCACTAGGCGTTCACTTGGCGTTCAAGGCTAGCTAGGCGTTCACTTGGCGTTCAAGTCTAGCTAGGCGTTCACTTGGCGTTCAACACTTGGAAAGGAAGGTTTATAAGTTGGCATTCAGCATTGACAAAGCATAAGTTGGCGTTCAACAGTGGCAAGTGTAAGATGGCGTTCAAACACTTGGCGAGTATAAGTTGGCGTTCAAAATGGCGAGTACTTTGCTATTTTTCCAAGTTCTTGGGCAACAAGTTATCTTGTAATTGATAGTTAAAATCTGATAATTATCTTGTTAAATAGTTATTTAGATAAGTTGTAGGATATTTTCTTGATTAGTTAGTTTGATAGAGTTGTTAGGCAAGATAAGATCAACTTACAATAATGAGGTGGCTATGTTTATCTTGTGAAGGCCGGATTTACTAGGATTAGTGTGTCTTTAGGAGTTGTTTTATTTCCTAGATAGTTTAGGGAGTTTATCCAAGATTGTTTAGGAGTCCTAAGGTATTTGTAATATAGATACCCATGTTTTTTCAATAAAATTCAGATTACAAGTTTACAACATCAACATCAACATCAACACCAACAACAGCAACACCACCACCACCAACAACAACAGGAACAGCAACAACAACAACACCACAACCACCACCACCACCACCAACAACAACAACAGCCCAACAGCAAGAACAACAACACCAACAACAACAACAGTTACAACAGCAACAACAACAACAACAACAACAACAACAACAACAACAACAACAACAACAACAACAACTAGAACAACAACAAAAACAACAGCAACAGCAACAGCAACACCACCAACAACAACACCAACACCAACACCTCCACCAATAACAACAACAACACCAACATCAACAGTAAAAGAAAACGCCGCAGCAACAGCAACAACAATTGCAACGACAACAACAACAGCAGCAGCAGCAACAACAACAACAAAAACAACAACAACAGTAGCAGTAGCAACAACAACAACAACACCAATAAAACCAGCAACAGTTACAACAACAACAACACTACCACCAACAACAACAACAGCAACAACAACCACAGTAACAACAACAACAACTACAACAAAAACAGCAACAACACCAACAACACAACCAGCAACAGCAACAGCAACAACAATAGCAACACCACCACCACCAACAACAACAATAGTAATGACAACAGCAACAGCAGCACAACAACAACAACAACCACACCACCACCACCGACAACAACAACAGTTACAACAGCAACACCACCACCACCACCACCACCACCACCAACAACAACAACAACAGCAACAACAACCACAACAACAACTACAACAAAAACGGCAACAACACCAACAACAACACAACCAGCAACAGCATCATAAATAATAATAGCAACACCACCACCAACAACAACAGCAGCAATAACAACAGCAACAGCGGCACAACAACAACAATACCACCACCAACAACAACAGTTACAACAGCAACAACAACAACACCACCACCACCGGCACCAACAACAACAACCGTAACAGCAAACGCAACACCACGACCACCACCAACAACAGCAGCAACAACAGCACAACAGCAACTACAACAACAACAGTAAAAGCAGCAACAACAGCAACAAAAACAACAACAAAAACAACACCAACAACAACAACAACAACAACTAGAACACCAACACCAATAGCAAAAACAACAGCAACAACAAATGCAACAACAGCAACAACAAGATCAACAACAACAACAAGAACAACACCAACAATAAAAACAGCAACAGCACCTACAACACCAACAATAGCAACAACACCAACAGCAACAACAACAACGACAACAGCAACAACAATAACAGCAACAACAACAACAAAAGAAATAACAACAACAGCAGAACTGTAACAACAACAGGAACACCAAGACCATCAACAAAAACAACATCTACAGCAACAACAACAACAACACCAACAACAGCAACAACATCTACAACAGCAACACCACCATCACCAACCACAATAACAGCAAAACAACAACAACTACTACAACATCAGCAACAACAACACCACCACCCCCAACAATAACAACAGCAACAGCAACATCACCACCACCAACAACAACAACAGCAACACCACCGCCAACAACAACAGCAGCAACACCACCGCCAACAACAACAGCAACAACTACAACAACAACAACAACAACAACAACAGTAACAACAGCAACAATAATAACAACAGCAACAACAACAGCAACAGCAACAACAATAACAACAACAACAACAACAACAATAGTAACAACAGCAACAACAATAACAACAGCAACTACAACAGCAACAACAACAGCAACAGCAACAACAGAAACAGCAACAGCAACAACATCAACAACAACAGCAACAACAACACCACCACCACAACCAACGACAACAGCAACAACAGCAGAACAACAACAACAACAGCAACAACAGCAGAAGAGCAACAACAACAGCAAGAACAGCAACACCACCACCACCACCAAAAATAACAGCAAAAACAACAACAACAACAGCAACAATAACAACAACAACACCAACAATAGCATCAACACCAACATCAACAACAACAAGAACAACAACAGCAACAACAACTGCAACACCACCACCACCACGAACAAAAATAGCAACAACTGCAGCAACAACGACAACAACAACAACAGCAACAACAACTGCAACACCACCACCACCAAGAACAAAAATAGCAACAACAGCAACAACAACAACAACAACTTCAATAACAATAACAACAACAACTACAGCAACAGCAACAACAACAACAACAACAACAACAACAATAACAATAAACGTAACAACACCAACAACAACTACAACACCACCACCAGCAACAGCAACAACAACTGCTATGTCAACAACAACAGCAATAGCAACACCACCACCACCACCACCAACAACATCTACAGCAACAGCAACAACTGCTATGTCAACAACAACAGCAATAGCAACACCACCACCACCACCAACAACAACATCTACAGCAACAGCAACAACAACACCACCTCCACCACCACCACCACCACCAACAACAACAACAACAACGACAACAACAACAACAACAAAAACAACAACAACAACAACAATAACAACAGCAACAGAATCTAAAGCAACAACAACAACAAGAACACCAAGAACAACAGCAACAACAAAAAAAAACAAACAACAACACCAACAACACCAACAGCAAAAACAGTAACAGCAACAGCAACGGCAACAACATCAAAATCTACAACAGCAACACCACCACCAGCAACCACAGTAACAGCAACAACAACAGCAACAACAGCACAACAACAACAACAACAACAACTAAGCAACAGCACCACCACCACCAGCAACCACAATAATAGCAACAACAGCAAAACAGCGACAACAACAACAACTAAGCAACAGCACCACCACCACCACCAACAATAACAACAGCAACAGCAACAACAACAACAATAACAACAAGAACAAGAACAACAACAACAACAACAACAGGAACGTCAATAGCAAGAAAAGCAGCACCAGCATCTCCAACAACAATAACAGCAACAACAATAGCAATAACAGCACAACAACAACAACAACAAAAACAGCAACAACACCCACACCAACAACATCAACACCAACAATAGCAACAACAAAAACAACAACAATAACAACAAAAACAGCAACAACACCAACAACAACACCAACAATAGCAACAACACCAACAACAACATCAACATCAACACCAACAGTAGCAACACCACCACCACCACCACCACCAACAACAGGAACTGCAACAACATAAACAACACCACAACCACCAACAACAGCACAACAGCAACAACAACAACACCAACAACAACAGCAGTTACAACAGCAACAACAACAACAACAACTAGAACAACAACAACAACAACAACAACAAAAACAACAGCAACAGCAACAGCAACACCACCAACAACAACACAAACACCGACACCTCCACCAACAGCAACAGCAACACCAACAACAACAGTAAAAGAATACGCAGCAGCAACAGCAACATTAACTGCAACAACAACAACAACAACAACAACACTAACAAAAACAACACCAACAACAGCAGCAGCAGCAACAACAACAACAACACCAACAAAAACAACAACAACAACAGCAGCAGCAGCAACAACAACAACAACACCAACAACAGTAAAAGTTGATGTGAATTTTGTTATAGACAAACGCCACTCACACAAAGAAACTTAGACTTCAAATTTGATAAAGCTACGCACCACAATTCTGAACTTCTAAGGCGAATAATTAGTAGAATTTGATTAAAGCAAAGCACCCTCAAATCCTAAGAACTATCCTCACGTGAGATAAAGCAAAGCACCACTCACTCAATTCGAATTTCTCACAAGAAACTCTCAAAAATTGTTTACTTCGTGAAACAAAAGAAAACCGGAAAACACTTGTGTTTAATCTCTCTAATCTCTATTTTATTGATGTATTTTACATCCTATTTATAGGCTAAACATATCACACAATATTTCAGAAATCTAAACATATCCTAACTACCTTAGATATATGGCATAACAAACTAAGATTAGGATAACAAGAAAATCCTAACAAAACCGGATACATATCTTTGCACCATATATTTTGTAATCTGATTTCTAGTCTAAATCTTAGATATTTTGCAAATCAAATCTAGCCACTATATTTCCGAAATAACAAACTAAGTTGACCAAGTCAAACAACTTGAAAAACCGCGTTGACAACGTTGCCCATAACTTCAAAAATCTTCCAAAAATCCCGCCATATGCATTGCTTGATTTCTCGTTGATTTTTGTTGGACTTGCGATTTCAAGAACTTCAAGAAACTCTTCAAGATTCAATCTTTATTTCAAGAAACCTCCATTTTTGTGTTTCTCATGCTTGATTCCATCAACCTTGACTCATAAACTAATCAAGAAAATAACAAAACACCATATGGTAAAACCCTATCAAATGACGTGGGAAGAAAACCCATATAGCTCAACACTTCTAAACTACTAACTATACTTGCTTTATATTTACGTGAATAAGCTTGTGCATGTCACCATGCACACGTAGAAATCCACCCTAGCCAACCCAAGAAGCCTTGTGTCTCCATAAGCCACTAACTCCCCCATGGTTGCTTCTTGTTTTCCACCTTCAATCAAACCCAAACCCTCGAAGTTTTGCTCATTTATATGCGTATCAAACAACAACACCACCACCAACAACAACAACAGCAACAACCACCATAACAACAACAACAACTACAACAAAAACAGCAACAACACCAGCAACACAACCAGCAACAGCAACAACAATAGCAACACCACCACCACCAACAACAACAATAGTAATGAACACAGCAACAGCAGCATAACAACAACAGCAACGACACCACCACCACCAACAACAACAACAGTTACAACAGCAACACCACCACCACCACCAACAACAACAACAATAGTTACAACAACAACAACATCAACAACAACAACAACAGCAACAACAACCACAACAACAACTACAACAAAAATGGCAACAACACCAACAACAACACAACCAGCAACAGCAACACAAATAACAATAGCAACACCACCACCACCAACAACAAGAGCAGCAATAACAACAGCAACAGCAGCACAACAACAACAACAACAACAACAACACCACCACCAACAACAACAGTTACAACAGCAACAGCAACACCACCACCACCAGCACCAACAACAACAACCGCAACCGCAACAGCAACACCACGACCACCACCAACAACAGCAGCAACAACAGCACAACTGCAACTACAACAACAACAACAGTAAAAGCAGCAACAACAGCAACAACAAAAACAACAACAACAACAACAACAACAACAACTAGAACACCAACACCAATAGAAAAAACAACAGCAACAACAACTGCAACAACAGCAACAACACTACCACCACCACGACCACCAGCAACAACAACAACAATAGAAACAGCAACAACAACAGCAACACCACCTCCACCACCAGCAACAACAGCACAACAACAACAACAACATGTACAACAGCAACAACACCACCAACAATAACAACAAGATCAACAACAACAACAAGAACAACAACAACAATAAAAACAGCAACAGCAACTACAACACCAACAATAGCAACAACACCAACAGCAACAACAACAACGACAACAGCAACAACAATAATAGCAACAACAACAACAAACGAAATAAAAACAACAACAGAACTGTAAAAACAACAGGAACACCAAGACCATCAACAACAACAACATCTACAACAACAACAACAACAACACCAACAACAGCAACAACAACAACATCAACAACATCTACAACAGCAACACCACCACCAGTAACCACAATAACAGCAACAACAATAGCAACAACACCACCACCACCCCCAACAACAACAACAGCAACAGCAACACCACCACCACCAATAACAACAACAGCAACACCACCGCCAACAACAACAGCAACAATAGCACAACAGCAACAACTACAACAACAACAGCAGCAGTAACAACAGCAACAAAAATAACAACAACAACAACAACAACAACAGTAACAACAGCAACAACAATAAAAACAGCAACTACAACACAAACAGCAACAGCAACAACAACAGCAACAGCAACAGCAACAACAACAACAGAAACAGCAACAGCAACAGCAACAACAACAACAATAGCAACAACAATAGAAACAGCAACAACAACAGCAACACCACCTCCACCACCAGCAACAACAGCACAACAACAACAACAACAACAACAACAGTTACAACAGCAACAACACCACCAACAATAACAACAAGATCAACAACAACAACAAGAACAACAACAACAATAAAAACAGCAACAGCAACTACAACACCAACAATAGCAACAACACCAACAGCAACAACAACAACGACAACAGCAACAACAATAATAGCAACAACAACAACAAACGAAATAAAAACAACAACAGAACTGTAAAAACAACAGGAACACCAAGACCATCAACAACAACAACATCTACAACAACAACAACAACAACACCAACAACAGCAACAACAACAACATCAACAACATCTACAACAGCAACACCACCACCAGTAACCACAATAACAGCAACAACAATAGCAACAACACCACCACCACCCCCAACAACAACAACAGCAACAGCAACACCACCACCACCAATAACAACAACAGCAACACCACCGCCAACAACAACAGCAACAATAGCACAACAGCAACAACTACAACAACAACAGCAGCAGTAACAACAGCAACAAAAATAACAACAACAACAACAACAACAACAGTAACAACAGCAACAACAATAAAAACAGCAACTACAACACAAACAGCAACAGCAACAACAACAGCAACAGCAACAGCAACAACAACAACAGAAACAGCAACAGCAACAGCAACAACAACAACAATAGCAACAACAATAGAAACAGCAACAACAACAGCAACACCACCTCCACCACCAGCAACAACAGCACAACAACAACAACAACAACAACAACAGTTACAACAGCAACAACACCACCAACAATAACAACAAGATCAACAACAACAACAAGAACAACAACAACAATAAAAACAGCAACAGCAACTACAACACCAACAATAGCAACAACACCAACAGCAACAACAACAACGACAACAGCAACAACAATAATAGCAACAACAAAAACAAACGAAATAACAACAACAACAGAACTGTAACAACAACAGGAACACCAAGACCATCAACAACAACAACATCTACAGCAACAACAACAACAACACCAACAACAGCAACAACAACAACATCAACAACAGCAACACCACCACCACCAACCACAATAACAGCAACAACAATAGCAACAACACCACCACCACCCCCAACAACAACAACAGCAACAGCAACACCACCACCACCAATAACAACAACAGCAACACCACCGCCAACAACAACAGCAACAATAGCACAACAGCAACAACTACAACAACAACAGCAGCAGTAACAACAGCAACAACAATAACAACAACAACAACAACAACAGTAACAACAGCAACAACAATAAAAACAGCAACTACAACACAAACATCAACAGCAACAACAACAACAACAGCAACAGCAACACCACCACCACAACCAACGACAACGACAACAACAGCAGAACAGCAACAACAACAACAGAAGAGCAACAACAACAGCGACAACAGCAGAAGAGCAACAACAACAGCAAGAACAGCAACACCACCACCACAACCAACGACAACGACAACAACAGCAGAACAGCAACAACAACAGCAGAAGAGCAACAACAACAGCGACAACAGCAGAAGAGCAACAACAACAGCAAGAACAGCAACACCACCACCACCACCAACAATAACAGCAACAACAGCAACAACAACACCAACAATAGCAACAACACCAACATCAATAACAACAACAACAACAACAACAACAACAACAACAGCAACAACAACTGGAACACCACCACCACCACAAACAAAAATAGCAACAACTGCAGCAACAACAACAACAACTGCAATATCACCACCACCACGAACAAAAATAGCAACAACAGCAGCAACAACAACAACAACTACAATAACAATAACAACAACAACTACAGCAACAACAACAACTACTACAACTACAACTACAAAAAAAACGGCAACAACACCAACAACAACACAACCAGCAACAGCAACATAAATAACAATAGCAACACCACCACCACCAACAACAACAGCAGCAATAACAACAGCAACAGCAGCACAACAACAACAGCAGCACAACAACAACAGCAACAGCAACAGCAACACCACGACCACCACCAACAACCGCACAACAGCAACTACAACAACAACAGTAAAAGCAGCAATAACAGCAACAACAAAAACAACAACAACAACAACAACAACAACAACAACAACTAGAACACCAACACCAATAGTAAAAACAACAGCAACAACAACTGCAACAACAGCAACAACACCACCACCACCATGATACGAATATCAATGA
The DNA here is from genome assembly GCA_016808085.1 of Suaeda aralocaspica. Classification (NCBI taxonomy): domain Eukaryota; kingdom Viridiplantae; phylum Streptophyta; class Magnoliopsida; order Caryophyllales; family Amaranthaceae; genus Suaeda; species Suaeda aralocaspica. Next base: position 27,282 of record PYUH01002269.1, read on the forward strand.
GCAAAACTTCGAGGGTTTGGGTTTGATTGAAGGTGGAAAACAAGATGCAAC
>PYUH01000214.1:0-27062 GCA_016808085.1 Suaeda aralocaspica
CAACGGTGTTTTTCGTGTTGTTTGACTGGTCAACTTTAGTTAGTATTTGAAAATATTGTCATTAGATTGTTTTCAAAATATCTAAGATTTAGGCTAGAAAATCAGATTCAAGCTTGGTGGCAAGACTGCATCGATATCGGGTAGATTTTGTTTATCCAAAAGTTAGTGTGTGGTTATACCTTAAATCTAGGGTAGTTAGGATTTGTTTAGATATTCACAATTGTGGACATGTTTAGCTATAAATAGGATGAAGTACATCAATAAAAATCAGTTAGAGTGATTGAAAAACACACACTTTTCCGGTTTATTGTTTCACGTAAGTAAACAGAATTTGTGAGGATTCTGTGAAGATTCCGACGAGGTGAGTGGTTGAGTGGTTGCTTCGAGCTTTATCTCAGTGGGCTAGTTTTAGGATTTGGGGTGCTTTGCTTAATCAAATTCTATCAATTCTTCTCCTAGACGTTCGAATGTGGTGCGTTGCTTCTATCAAATTTTGCTCTAAGTTTATCTTGTGTGAGTGCCGTTTTGTTTATAACAAAAAATTCACATCAACTTTGGTGATCTCGTTGAGACGATTAGTAAATCTCAAGTGTTCATCATCAATTCTCAGGGCTAAGGGGTGGCGCTGAACATCCACAAGGATTACGAAGGGTGTGGTTGGCTCAAGCAAAGGAAATACGTATGCACGGGGAGATTGACGGAGTAAAGGGCGTTTTAGATGAAGTCTAACCTGCATGGCTTCTCTACTAAGAAAAACTCTACTAAATTCTAAGCATGGGGATGGCTCATCATCAGTCAACGTGCATCTACGACGTGTGAGAAGTGTGCGTGTAAACCAAAGAAAGGATACTCATCAAGTTCTAGTGACGAGGGTTGCGGAACCTAGGTCAAGGCACAAACGTAAGGGAAGATGAGGGAGAGATAGAAACCTTAAAATCGAAACCCTGAGTTTATGGAGGTAGGATCCTGAAAATTGTTAGATTGGATCGTAGAGTTGAGAGGATTTTTCGTTTACAAGGAGTATGATGATCATAAGTACTACAGTTAGCGGAGTTAAAACGCACTTCCTATGCAAGTCTAGGGCTGAGGTTTTTACAAAGGAAAGAGGAAGGAAGGTAGGTCAAAAATTCTCTTAATGGTCTAAATTAAAGAGGAGATGAGGAAACGTTTTGTCCTAAGATTTCGAACAAACAACTTCATTAGATGAATACATTGAAGCAAGATAGAGAAATCTGTTGATGAATACATTGGGCGTCGAAAAATGATCCTGGTTTGTGACTTAGAGGAGAAGGAGGAACACAAGGGGCTCGTTTTGGGGATGGTCTAGATGAAAAACATAATGGAGAGGTCGAATTACAACCTTCTTGGACCTTTGAGAAGTTGTAGAGTGGCTGCAAGAGTTGAAAAGCAAGTGCACGTAAGCCAAAACCAACTTCAACAACTACGACCCTAAGAAAAACGTTGCTGCCTTTCCTAAAAATTAAAACGTTGGATAAGGGTGTACTAAACCACCCTCATCAAGGATAATAAGAGCTAACTAAGCTCAAAGTAGTGATCCACGCATTATTGTTTTCAAGTGTAAGGGGCAAGGTCCACATTCAAAGGGAGTGTCCTCATGCTAGGGTCACAACAACTCGAAATTGGGTAGATGAGGAAAAACCTTGAAGAAGAGGAGGAGTGTGATGAGCGGAGGAGGGGAGAGGAAGATTATGCCAATTTGAAAATATGGAGGAGGAAGAAACGCAGGAAGTTCAACCAGAACACACAAGGCAATCCTTGGTTTTGCGTAGGGTATTGCAAAACTCAAGGTGCACAACCTTTGGAGAGTCAAAAAGAGACAAAATTTTTCTCCCAAGGTGTAATGTCAAGGCAAGCTTTGTGATGTGATGATAGATACTGGAAGTTGCACAAATGTAGTTCTCTACATTGTTGGTGGAAAAAACTCGCAAAGTACTAAAAAGAGGTACTCTCAACATACAAACTCCCTGGCTTAGCAACACAAGCGGTGTTTAGGTAAACAAACAAGCTGTGATGCGTTTTAAAATTGGCAAAATTGAGGATAACGTGCTTTGTGATGTTTGTCCTAGGAGGCTGGTAATATTAGTGGGTAGAACCTTGGCAAATATGACCGTTTTGTGAACTTTAACGGGCGAACAAAAGTCTAATTGTGCGCAAGCATGCAATGAGAAATCATTCGCCTTAAACCCCTTGATGATTCTAAACCTAAGTTAAACATGAGTTAACTAAGGTGTTTTATAATTGGTGGAAAGGAGTAGAAAGAGAGATGAAACAAGCTCTAGTCATATATGTTGTTAGCCAAGGAGTAGCGTTGGTAAAAGATGAAGCCCAGAGATTCCTAGGTTTGCAACCAATGTTGAATGAGTTTTCGGATGGTATTTCCTAATGGAGTTGCCACAGGATTACACCAATAGTTTGGGATTGAACATCAAATTGATCTTATTCCGGGGTCTCAAATTCCCAACAAGGCCTGCATATAGATGTAATCCAGAGGCAACAAAGGAGATCCAAGGCCGATTGAGGAAAGTAATGGAGGGGGTACGTAAGAGAGAGCATGAGTCCATGGGCGTGCCAATGAAATGTACCTAAGAAAGATGGGACTTGGAGAAGTGATGATTGAGGGCAGGTTAGTTAACAAATCCAGTCAAGTTAAGGTTTCCTATACCTAGATTGGACTTGATTCGCTGGAATTACATGGGTCTAAATTGTTTTCAAAAAATTGATTACGAAGTGGCTACATCAAATTCGAATGAAAGAAGGTGCGAGTGGAAAAAAACAGGCCTTCAAAAACAAAACTAGGGCTTTATGAATGGGTTAGTATCCTTGGTTGAACTAATGCACCTAGACGTTTGAGGTGATGAAACGAGGTTTTAAAGCCCAGTACATTGGTACGGTTGTGGTGGTGTATTAGATGATATCTTGGTGTATCGTAAGAGTGTTAATGATCATTAACTAAGTCATTTGAGGAGTGTGTTTGAAGAACATTACGAGACAAAACAAGCTCTATGTCCGCTCCGCAAGAATGTTTTTATGGTACCAAGCGTGACGTTGTTTGGGGTACATTGTGTCCAAAGCTGGCGTTTCTGTGATCCATCCAAGGTAAGAAGCTATAACATCATGGCCAGTGGCCAAAAATGTGACAGAAGTACGTGCTTTCCATGGGTTAGGCCGTTTTATAGGAGGTTGTGAAGAATTGTTTTCGTCTGTTGTTTTGCTCCTATGACGAGAATGCCTTAAGAAGGAAACCAAAGTTTGAGGTGGAATAAAGGGGCACAGAAGCTTGTGACTTGATCAAGAAGTGTTGCTTGTAAAACCACACCCATCTAGCCTTTACCAGATTTTTTCTAAACCATTTGAGGTGAGACGGATGCAAGTGGGGTAGGAATTGGTGCTGTTCTAGTACAGGAAGAGGCCAATTGCGTATTTTTAGTGAGAATTGAATGGTGCTAAATTGAAACTCTTCTACGTAGACCAAAGAATTCTCTGCATTATTAGAGCTTTGGATCAGGGGAGTCATCTTTAAGGCCTAATCACTTCAATACATTGATCATTGAAGCTTGGAGCACATTAATGCGTCAACAAAATTGAATCCAAGAATGTACATGGGTTGAATTTTTGCAATCATTCACTTTTCTTCCAAATCAACCGGGGAAGTCTATATGTTGATAAGGCTTGTCAGAAGGTATACTTTGCTGTGTTGAATTAATTCTGGTTTAGAGTGGATAATTCATTTTACGAGAAAGAGGAGATTTTGGACCAATATTGGCGCAACTTGCAGAGGTTCTATGAGTTCCATGTGCTACCTGATGGGTTATTTGTTCAAAGGCAATCTATTGTGCCATACCTAAGTGTTCTATACGGAATTATGGTAAGAGAGGGCATGGAGGAGGTATTGAATGGACATTTGGAAATTACAAAGACACTAGCCATGTTGCAAGAACATTCTATTGCCAGATGAGTGTTGATGTTGATGAAGCTATAAGCTCCAGTGCTACTTGTCAAAAAAGGCAAAGGCGGCCTTCCATCAAGGCTACTACACTCCATGCCCGTGGCCAGAGGGACCTTGGAGGATGTTTCTATGGCTTTCATTGTGGTTACCAAGGACAGCAAGAGGCAAGGATGCATTCTGGTAGTGGTGATAGGTTTTTCAAAGATGGCTCATTTCACACCATGTCACAAGACCGAAGATGCTATGAATGGCTCTGACTTGTATTTTCGAGACATCATTAAGGTTACATGGGGTTCCGAAAACCATGTAAGTGACAGAGACAAACAAGTTCATGAGCTACTTTGAAGTCCCTTTGGAGATGTGAAGGTCCGAAACTTTTGTTTCGCAACATCTTATCATCCTCAACAGATGGCAACCAGAGGTAAACCAATCGTACACTAGGGGTTCTTGGGTGGTTTGGTTAGTAAGACACAAAAAGATTGGGATGTGAAGCTTGCTATGCGGAGTTTGCTTACAATAGATCACCTCCTATGCCTATTCCACACTCACCTTCGAAATTGTATTCTATGGAATCACCTAAAATTACCATTGATTTTGTAAGTATCCTAACGGGGAGTTGGTCACAAGGATGCCAGGACAAAGGTGATGACATGCACAAAAGCTTCACGCCGAAGAGAAGTAAGGGCTAGGATCGCAAAGGTTCATGATCTTTACAAGGCAAGAGCAAACAAACACAAATCACAACATGTTTCAAGGAAGGGGCGTTGGTTTGGTACATTTGAGAAAAGACAGGTTTCCAAATCAAGAGAATAAGCTTATGCCTCGTTGTGAGGGACCGTTTCAAGATCATAAGTAGGTGGGGACAATGCCTATACATTAGCATTGCCGGAGCCTAGGAAGTTCATGCTACTTTCAACATGAGATTTAGCTCCTTATGTTCTATGACCACTTCGGAGGTTTGAGGACAAAAAACTCTTCTGAAGAAGGAGGAGGATTGGATATGATATCAATGAGACAAAAATTCGAGGGTTTGATATTAGAAGGTGGCCAACAGATGCAAACCATGGGAGAGGTAGTTGGCTAGGAGACACACAGGCTCGGCTAGGGTGAAAATTTGACGTGTGCCTCGGTAACATGTAAAAGCTGCTCACGTAAAATCAAGCAACAAATAATTAGTAGTTAGGAGTGTTGAGTATATTGGGTTTCTTCCCACGTCAATGATAGGTTTTTACAATATGGGGCTTTTGTGATTTTCTTATTTAGTTTATGAGTCATGTTGAGGAAATCCAAACAGGGGGAAACAAAGATTGAAAGGTTCTTGAAATAAAGAGGAAGCTCAAAGGGTTTCTGGAAGTTCTTGAAAATTGAAGTCCATCAAAACTCCACGGGAAATATAGCGAGTTCTATGGACGGGATTTTTGAACGATTTTGACGCTCTGGGCAACGTTGTACGGTGTTTTCGTGTTGTTTGACTGGTCAACTTTATTTAGTTATTTGAAATATTTCCTTAGATTGTTTCCTCCCCCCACATATCTAGATTAGGCTAGAAATCAGATTTCAAGTTGGATGCGCAAGACTTGATCCGATATCGGGTGTTAGATTTGGTTATCCTAAAGTAGTTTGTGTATACCTTAAATCTCGGGTAGTTGGATTGTTTAGGATTATTCCCATTTGGGTGACATGGTTAGCGATAAATAGGGTAAAGTACATAAATAAAAAATCAGATTAGATTGATGAAAACACATGTTTCCCGTTTATTGTTTCACGCGTAAGTAAACAGAAATTGGGAGGATTCTTGTGAAGAATGCGACGAGTGCGTGGTGCTTTTGAGTTTATCTCGTGAGGATAGTTTTTAGGATTTGAGGGTGCTTTGCTTTAATGCAAATTCTATCAAATTATTCGCCTTAGAAGTTCTGAATTTGTGCGTGCTTTATTCAAATGAATTGTGCTCTAAGTTATCTTGTGTGAAGGACGTTTGTTTATAAAAAAATTCACATCAGGAGTTATGAGCTGGTTAAACAGGTTTATGTGACGATAAAGGGCTGAAATGAGGGGGTCAATCGGGCTGTTCCAAGGATAAACAAGGAATCTTTGAATGACAAATTATTGAGCAGTTTCAAGGAAGAAGAAGCGGGCCAGCTTTGTGCAACGTTTTGGGAGGTTAGTTATTGGCTGGACATGTTGAATTATTATTCTTTCTATTTTAAGGCTCTCTTAATTAGGCAAATATTCAGTGTAATGGGAATTAATTTGACGGTTATGAGCAATTAATCTGCCATTTATTCAGTTTTACAATTGCTGAATTGATGTTATTTTAGCTAAGTAAAGATGCAAGTGGAGATGATGTACTATGCGCTATCTTAAATAGCGTGCAAATTATGAACTGAGGAAGATCAGAATATTGCCTAAACTTTTAGACGTTTGTTTTGTTAATTTGACGGTAGTGGTAAGTGAAGTTATTTGCCCATAATTCGAGAGTGTCTCAAATTTGAGGTGTTCGTTCATGTGTTTAAGGCGCCTCTAGAGAGGTCTACCAGCTAAAAACTTGTAGTTGTGTCTTAGTTGTGGAGTAGTCCCAAACCATACTTACGCCGAAACAAGGTGAGTGAGAGCTCCTCTTGTTTATCCCTAGTTTAAGGTGACGGATCTCCACCCCTGATCTGTTTGTTTACTCCCAATATCTATTTCACGTGAGTCTTGACTCTAAAATTATTTACTCGCATTCTTTAATCATTGTGAACAATAGTTTACCTATTTGTAACACATCAGTGCGCTCAGGTTCTAGGGGGTGAGTTTTCTAAAAATTCGCCCAAAGGGGACGAATACATATATACCATGGGAAGGAGAATCAAGACTGGAAGGTTGGCTTGGATTGACTCTAAAATGATCACATGCTAGTCAAGAGAGGTTTGGCCGAAACAAATGCCAATTACAAGGGAACTTGTGCCTAATGGCAAGGCTCATGAACGAACAAGACGAAAAGATCATGGTGAAGATCATCCCCCACCTAGAGGGAAGGGATCGAAGTCTCAAGGGGGACATTCCTGCTTTTGATGGCACACATCGATCCAGAGAATCCTGGAGTGGAGAGAATCCTTGGAGAGGATACTTTGAGTACAAGGTATTCAAGAAGGGAGCAGAGATATAAAATTGCCAAAGTTCAAATTGAAAGGCTATATGGTGATATTTGGTTGAAGGAGTTGCGGAACAAAGGGGGGCGTACCCTTAGGGGACAGCTTCATCTCTACCTGGGAAGCAAACTAAGAAAAGAATGATGGATCGTTTTATTCTCACAATTACAAACAAAGCCAATATGTGAGTGGAGGCACTTACAACAAAATGGTGATACTGTTGAGACACATCAAGGAGTTTGATTAGCATGCAATTGGTGTGAAGTCACGGAGAATGAGAACTCAAAATGGGGGGTTATGGCGGTTTGGACCAAGAGTTGCAAAGAAAAAGCATGGAGGGTTACCCAATTCAACCTTGGTGAGTGCAAAACTTGTGAGTAAAAATTTGATTCAAGAGGAAAAAAAAAGAAGTCTACCTACATCCTAGAGTGGCCTGAAACAAACTTCCCTATCAAGGATGTTCTTCTCTTGTCAAAAACAATACCCACCTAAGAAGATTTCAAGCTAAGTGACATGGGTTGTTACAAATGTGGAGGAAGGGGTCACTTCAAGAAGGATTGTCTAATTCAAGGGATTGACCATGCAAGAGGCGAAGTTATTGCCCATCCAACTGTGAATGGGAAGGATTTCGAGATGAAGAAAGTAGAGGATGGACTCCTATGAAGAAGACGAGGAGGGGAAGATCAATGTGTCAGAAGAGAAGAGGCCAAACAAATATTGGTTGAAGAAGGCGTTGCAAGCTTCATATTGAGGAGCCTTCGCCCCACAAAGACCGCATATCTTTCATCACCAAGTGCAGGTTAAGGCTGAGGTAGTGATTTGATGTGATGTGGTAGTGAGGCCAACACGATTCAAAAACTTTGTAACTAGAATTGGACTTAAACTACCAAAATCACCCACATCCTTATCCATTGAGCTGGTTAGACTCTCATTCAGCAGGGGGATAAGAAAAAACAATGCATGGATAGTTTTTCCATTGGGTCTTTCTCTGTGATAAATCAGATGGGGTGATGTGTGTATATGGATTGCTTGTCAATTGGCTGTCAGCCTGGCAAACTGATCGTAAATCTCAACCTAGGGGTACCATAACACTTCTACTATAACTCCACCATAGGAGAAACAAAAAAAGTGCCACCCCCTACCACCCCACGTTGTCTCAAAAATCCAAAAAAATCTAAGGGAAGTTGTCATTATTTACTCTTACGGAATTTGAAAGGCGATTGATGGTTGAGTGGTTATACTTGTTGTACTATAAGAAGCCACAAAAATTTGTTAGTCAAAAACCCAAAATGCGCTAAATTGATTAAGGACTTTCAGGATGTTTTTCCGGAATGAGTTACTTTTGGGTTACCACCTTTGAGGGGGAATTGAACATCACATTGATCTCATCCTGGTGCTCCTTTGGCCTAACAAACCTGCCTAGAGGTGTAATCTTTGGAAACTAAGGAGTTACAACGTCAAATAGAGGAGTTGATGAGAGGGGTAGTGGGGAGTAGATGAGTCCTTGTGCGTTCCGCTCTTGATTCCTAAAAAAGGATGGTACATGGCGATGTTTATGATAGTAAGGTGTAATAACATTCTTAGCAAGTACAGGTTCCGATCCCAAGGCTTGATGGACATGCTTGATGAATTGAAGTGGTTCTAATGTTCTTCTCCAAAGTTGAATTTTGAGGAGTGGATACATCAATCGAAATGAGAGAAGGGGATGAATGGAAGACTGCTTTCAGACTCAGCACGGTTATATGAGTGGCTTGCATGCCATTGGCTCACCAATGACTCCTAGCACTTTCATGAGGTAATGAACGATGTGGTTTGAGGCCTTTCCTTGGCAAGTTCGTGGTGTGGTGTACCCTTGATGACATTCTCATATAGCAAGAATGGGGATGAAATCTGAAACATCTATTTGAAGTTGTCACTGTATTAAGAAAGCCAAAAAAAATGTATGAGAAAACTTGAACAATGTACTTTTATGGGATATAAGGTCCCTTTTCTGGTTACATTATTTCAGGTGAAGGGTGAAAGTTGATCCTCGCAGATTGAGGCTAGTCAATCATGGCCTAGCCCACGACACTCACGGAGAGGTGCACATTCATGGATAAGCTTCCTTTTTTAGGAGGTCATTCGTAATTTTAGCACTATCATGGCTCCTATAACCGATGTGCACAAGAAGGGCTCATTTTTGAGTGGAAATGCCCCAATGCTCAAAAGCATTGAAGAGGTCAAAGAGAAGATGTGCAACACACCCACTAAGCCATTCGATTGATCAAAGCCATTTGAAGTTGAATGTGGGGCAGGTGGGAGGGGAATTGTGCCGCGTGATTCAAGAGGGGCGTCCCCCCCCCATTGCCGTACTTTAGTGAGAAATTGAGCAGCAAGCTGAAATTATTACACTATGACAAGGGGTTCTATGCAATGGTGAGGGCTTTGGATCCTTGGTCACCTTATTTGAGGCCAACAACATCAATATTACATTATGATCAGAGTCTTTGAGATTCTAAATGGCCAAAAGAAGTGAATTCAAGGCTGCTAAGTGGGGTGGAGTTCTTGCAAAATTTAAACTTTTCAGCCAAATACAAGGAGTGGCGGGGCAAATTTTGTGGGATGCCTATCTAGGAGGCATACTTTACTGGAGGTGTTGCAGCGACGATCTTGGGTTTGAAATTGATCAAAGAATACTACAAGGAAGATGATGATTTCAAGGCTATCTTGGAGAAATGAGTGAATGGAGTGTATTGATGTATTTTCCTTACAAATGGTTTTCTTTTCAAGGGAAATTGTTATGCATTCCTAAGTGCCCAATTCGAAGCTATTGATCATGAGGCACCTGGAGGTGGTCTAGCGGGTCATTGGAGTTCAAAAGACTAGGGAGCTTCTTCAAGCTCAATTTATGCTAGCATGTTGTCTACTTCCACATGGTTGTAGCCGTTGCTCTACTTGCAAAGGGCGAAGAGGGTGTTTCAACAAAAAGGCCGTCTTACAAACCATTGCCGATTCAGCGAGCCCTTGGGAGGACTAGCATGGATTATTGTGGTTTACCTAGAACTCAAAGGGGGTTAAGACTCAATAATGGCGGGTGTTGGTTGATCGTTTTTCAAAGATGGCTCACTTTATTCCTTGTCACAAAACGGAAGATGCTATGAAGGTGGCCCAAGTTATACTTTTGAGAGATAGTGCTTTCAATGGGGTTCCACGCACCATTGTTTTGATCGAGGACACAAAGTTTCTAAGTCATTTTTGGAAGTTCTTTGTGGGCTTGATGGGGAACCAAGTTGTATTTTCTACTTCAACTCCCCCACCAACCGCTCGGTGGGGAATTAGAGTGCTAGGTTCGTTGCTTAGGGACCTTGGTAGTAAGAGCACCAAAGATTGGGATATCAAAGCTAGCTCATGCGAGTTTGCTTATAATAGGATCTAGTACTACTACAAAGTACTCTCTTTGAAGTGGTCTATGGTTCTATACCTATGTTCCAATTGACTAATGCTCACCAAAGACAAATTCGTGCATGGAGGTGCCAACGAGCAAGCCGAGTTAGTTCATGATCAAAATCCATAAGAGGTGAGAAAGAACATTGAGAAAGCTAAGAAGTCTACAAGAAGCAAGCCAACAAATGGGTCAAGACGTGAGAAGCTTGAAGTTGGTGAAGGGTGTGGATCTACATGAGAAGGAAGAGGTTTTCCCAATCCAGGAAGAACAAACTCATGCAAATGGGCAGAGGGTCCATTTTGAGGTGGTGGAAAAGATTAATGGACAATGCCTACAAGGTGATTTGAGAGGCAAGTATGGAGTTCAAGCACGTTCAATGTGGGAGATCTTGCCCCAACGATGATGATGAGAATTGAGGACAATTCCTTTGAAGAAGGGGGTGGAGGATGACAAGATGGCCAAGGTACGTATAATTCAGGTTACCAGTCCATGCAAAGGGAGTTAATTTTGTCTTAAGTCTGTTCGAGGTGTTACTCATATGGAGTTGATGTGAATGTCCGAGAAGTCCGCAAGTGGGTGCACCTTGCTAAGTTTAACCAATTACTTTGAAGATGGAGATAAGTAGCATAATATTCCTACTTATTCACGTGAAAAAAGGACAGTTATATGGAGTAATGCAATCAGATGGGGAGTCAAATCTTAGTCTTTAAGGATTAATGCCGTGGCTTGTTTTTGAGGCGCGTTCAAGGGATTGCAAGCGCATTTTAACTCTGGAGTTTATTTCGGTGGTTCTACTGATTTATTGGTGACTGGAATAAGTAGCTTAAAGTGGAAATTATTTGGAAGTTACAGCGTAAATCAAGGGTGATGAAGGAGACTTTTAAGCAGGTTTTTAAACTTTTTAAAGGGAGTTATGAGCTGTTAAATCGGGTTTATTTGACTGAATAAGAGGCTGGAATGAAGGGGGTCAATTCGTGGCTGTTACAATGCATAAATCAAGGAATATTTGAATGACAAATTTGAGCAGTTTGAAGGAAGAATTCTGGACAAACTTTGTGCTGCCAACATTTTGGGAGTAATTGCTGGAAATTGTGAAGTATTCTTCCTTAGTTACCTCTCTTAATTAGGAAAATCTTCCGTTGTAATGGGGGCATTAATTTGGACGGTATGAGCAAGTAATTGCCCTTTTATTTTCAGTTTTACAATTGCTGATTGTTGTTTATTTAGCTAAGTAAAGATTGATACGGCATATCAATGAGAAAAACTTCGCGGGGTTTGGTTGATTGAAGGTGGAAATCAAGAAGCAACTGGGGGAGGTTAGTGCTTATGGAGGCCACCAGGTTCTTGGGTGGCTAGGGGGATTTCTACGTGTGCATGGGCCGGTGACATGCCACAAGCTTATTCAGTAAATATAGAGCAAGTATAGTTAGTAGTTTAGAAGTGTTGAGCGATATGGGTTTTTCTTCCCACGTCATGTGATAGGTTTTACGCTTATGGTGTTTTGGTATTTCTGATTAGTTGATGAGTCAAGGTGATGGAAACAAGATGAGAAGAAACACAAAAATGGAGGTTTCTTGAATAAAGATGAATCTGAGAGTTCTTTTGAAGTTCTTGAAATCGGAAGTCCAACAAAAAATCAACGCGACTCAAGCGCATATGCATAAGCGAGATTTTGAAGATTTTTGAGGTTGTGTGCAACGTTGTCAATGCGGAATTTTGTGTATGTTTGACTTGGTAAACCTAGGAATGGTTATTCGGATATATGGTGGCTAGATTGATTTGCAAATATCATAAGATTTAGGACTAGAAATCAGATTACAAACATAGGTGCAAGATATGTATCGGTTTTGATAAGATTTTCTTGTATCCTAATCTTAGTTGTATACCATATATCGAAGGTAGTTAGGTATGTTTAGATTCTGAAATATTATGTGATATGTTTAGCCCTATAAATAGGATGTAAAATACATCAAAAAATTCAGATTAGCTTGATTGAAAAACATAAGTTTCAGGTTTTTCTTTGTTTCACGAAGTAGTAAACAATTTTTGAGAGTTTCTGTGAGACATTCGATGAGTGAGGGTGCTGTTTGTGCTTTAGATCCAAGTGAGGATTAGTTCTTAGGATTGAGGGTGCTTGCTTTAATCAAATCTAAATTATCGCCTTCGAAGTTCAGAATTTGGGTTGCATACTTTATAAATTTGAAGTCTAAGTTTCTTTGTGTGAGTGGCCGTTTGTCTCTAACAAAATTTCACAGCAACTTTGGGGTGCTCTCGTGAGAGATTCATTCAATCTCAAGTTTTCAATATCAAGATCATGGCTAAGACGGTGGCGCGAAAATCCAAAGGATTCACGACGGGTTTGAGCTTGCTAAAGCAAATAAGAGCTCCGTATGCAAGGAGAGATGGACGAGTTAAAGGCTCGTTTAGATGAAGTCCAACCCGTATGGCTTCTACCAAAAGAAACATCCTACCAAATCTAAACAAGCGGGGGCTCATCATCAAGTGAAAGTGGCAAGAGAGTGTAAGGAGTGTACGTAAAACCAAAAAAGGGGATTACTCATCAAGTTACAGTGACGATGAGGAACCAAGATCGAGGACACAAAAAATAAGGGAAAGATTGAGGATGAGATCGAATCTTAAACTCGAATTCCTGAGTTTAATGGAGGTATGGATCGAAACATTTCTAGATTGGATTCGTAGGGTCTGAGAGGATTTTGCGGTAACAAGAATATGATGATCATAGTCTATAAATGGCGGAATTAAACACTTCCTATGCAAGTTTATAGTTTATGGCTTGAGGGTTTACAAAGAAACAGAAGGAAAGAAGGTAGATCAAAAATATCTTCATGGTCTAAATTGAAAAGGAGATGAGGAAACGTTTTGTTCTCAAGATTTCGAACAACACAATTTCCTCAGATGATACTTTAAAACAAGATAGAAAAACGGTGAGAATACATTGTGGAGTTTGAAACAATTGATAATGATTTGTGATTGGAAAGAGAAGGAGGACACAAAGTGGCTCGTTGGTGGCTGGTCTAGATGAAAATATAGGGAAGAAGTCGAATTACACCGTATTTGATCTTTGTGAAGTGAGAGTGGCAGCAAGGTTGCGAAACCAAGTTGCACGCAAAACATAAGATATATTCAAAACTTGATTCTATAGAAAAGCGTGAGGATACTTTTCCTCAAAAAACAAACTTTATAAGGTAATAACCCCCCCTTCATCAAGGATAAGAGTTCAACTTCCAAAGCCCCAAAGTAGTGCTTCAGCATTGGGTGGCTTGTGTTTCAAGGGTAAAGGGCAAGGTCACATTCAAAGAAAAAAAAAAAAAAAGAGTGCCTCATGCTAGGGTTGACAACAACTTGAACTAGGTGATGGGGAAGGCCTTGGAAGACGCCGGAGTAGATGTATGGGGATGAGGGAGAGGAAGAGTATGGCAATGATGTGAAATATGGAGGAAGGACACAGGGACGTCCAACCAGAGAAACACAAGGACAATACCTTGGTGTTACTAGGGTTATTACAATCCAAGGACAACCTTTGGAGAGTCAAAGGGATAAATTTTTCTCACAAGGTGTAAGTCAAGGCAAGCTTTGTGATGTGATTGTGATCATAGATCTGGAGTTGCACAAATGTAGTATCTACGTTGTTGGTGGAAAGCTCGCCAATTCCGCAAAGACACATCCCTCAACCATACAAGTTCCATTGGGCTTAGCAAAAACAAGCGACGTAAGGTAAACAAAAAGGCCAAAAGCCTTGATTGCGTTTTAAAATTGGTAAATTTGAGGATAAGTACTTGTGATGGTTGTCCTAGGAGCTTGTCACATATTTATGGGTAGACTGGCAATATGATTCTTTTGTGAAGTTTAAGGGGAGGACAAATGTTTATATTGTGCGTCAAGAAACCATAATTGAAAAATCATATGCATATTAAACCCTTGATGATTTCTAAACCAAACAAGCATGGGTTAATTCTAAGGTGTTTGGTGGTGGGTGGAAAGGGAGTTAGAAAGAGAGATGAAACACAAGCTCTTAGTCATTAGATGTGCTAGCCCAGGAAGGTAAAAGATGAAGAAAAAGAAGATTCTAGGGTTTTGCATCCTATGTTTAAATGAGTGTCAGATGTGTTCATAATGAGTTGCCACCAGGATTCCACATAAGAGGGATTTGAACATCAAATTGATTCTTATTCCGGGTCTCAAATTCCTAACAGCTGCATTATAGATGTAATCCAGAGCGACGAAGGAGATAACAAGGCAGTGAGGACTTAATGGAGAGGGGATACGTGAGAGCGAGCATTGAGTCCATGTGCGTGTGCCTAATAATAGTACCTAAGAAGGATGGGACGTGGAGAATGTGTATTGATTCAAGGGCCAGTTAAGAGTTAACAATATTAACCGTCAAGTATCGGTTTCCTATACCTCGATTGTATGATTGCTAGATGAATTTACCATGGTTTCAATATTTTCAAAGGTGATTTGAGGAGGTGGATATCATAGATTAGAATGAAGGAGGGTGTGAATGGAAAAACAGTTTGAAGAACAAAGGAGGGCTGTATGAATGGTTAGTCATTGCTTGGGTGAACTCATGCCACTAGTCGTTCTAGAGGTGATGAATGAGGTCTTAAAACCATACATTGGTAAGGTTTGTAGTGTATAGTTAGATGATATTTTGGTGTATAGCAAGAGTGTAAAGATCATCAAGCCATCTAAGGAGTTGTGTTTGCGAACATTACGAGAACAAAAAGCTATCTGCTAAGCTCGGAAAAGTGTTTTATTCTGGTACCAAGTGTGACGTTTTTTTGGGGGGTATATTGTGTCCAAAGATGGGGTTTCTGTTGATCCATCTAAAGTGGGACGCTATAACATCCTGGCCAACACCAAGAAAGTGACTGAAGTACGTGTTTTTCATGGGTTAGCCTCGTTCTCTAGGAGGTTGGGAAGAATTTTCACTGTTGTTGCTCCTATAACCGAATTGATTAAGAAGGCTAAGCTAAGTTTGAGTGACTAAGGGGGCACAAGACAGCCTTTGAATTGATTAGAAGTTGCTTCTTGTAAAAACACGCCTATACTAGGCCTTACAGATTTCTCAAAACCATTTGAAGTAGAGAAGGATGCAAGTGGGGTTGGAATTGGTGCTGTTCTGTCAAGGGAAGAGGCATTGCTTACTTTAGTGAGAAATGAATGTGTAAACTGAACTATTTACATTATGACACGAGTTCTATGCCATTATTAGAGCTTTGGATCATTGGCATCTTATTGAGACCTAACCACTTCATATTACATGCTGATCATGAAGCATTGAAGCACATAATGGTCAACAAAAGTTGAATTCCAAGCCATGCTAAATGGGTTGAATTTTGCCATCTTTCACTTCTCTTCAAAATTACAAAAAACAGGGAAGTTAATGTTGTGCTGATGCTTTGTCAAGAAGGTATACTTTGCTTGGTGGTTTGACTTTAAGGTGCTGGGATTAAGTGATACTCAATTTTACGAGCAAGATGTGATTGTGGGACCAATTAATGGCGCAACTTAAAAGGTCTATGACGTTGCCTATTGTTAATGATGGGTTTGTTTTTAAAGGTAACATTGGTGCATACCTAAGTGTCTATACGTGAGTTGGTAGTAAGGGAGGCTCATGGAGGAGGTATTGCTGGAAATTGTGGCATTAAAAGAAAAAACCATGTTGCAAGAACATTTCTATTGGCAAAAAATGATTGTGATGTTGCGGCCATACGTGTCAATGTGCTACTTGTCCAAAGGCGAAAGCAGCCTTTTATCAAGGTTTTTAGACTCCATTGTCAGTGCCAGAGGGACCTTTTGGGAAGATGTTCTATGGATTTCAGTGTAGGGTTTACCAAGGACACGCAAGGGGAAAAGAGGCGAGGAGGGGGGGGGTGAGAGAGTGGCGAAGAGGCGCAGGGGAACATGGCACAAGACAGAGGAGGCTATGAAGGGCTGATGATATTTTAAAGACATATGTAGGGGCAGGGGGGGGCCAAAGACGAGGGGAAGGGAGAGAGACACAAAAGCATGAGTACGGGGGGAAGGCACGGGGGAGGGGAAGAGGCACGAAACGGTGGGAGCCATGGCGAGAGCCGCCAACAAGGGCAAACAGAAGGCACTAAGCGAACACTAGGGGGGGGTGGCGGGGGGGGGGGGAGGAAGGACACAAAGAGGGGGAGGGAAGCGGGCGAGGGTGTAAGGGGGCGAGAGGGGGGAGGGGGAGAGGAGGGGAGGGGGGAGAGGGGAGGAGGGGGGGGAGGGAGAGGGGGGGCGGGGGGGGGGGGAGGGAGGAGGGGGAAGGGAGAGGAGGGGGGGGGGGAGGGGGGGAGGGGGGAGGAGGGAGGAGGAGGAGTGGGGAAGAGGAGAGGGAGGTGGGGGAGGAGGGTAGGGGGGGGGGAGAGGGTGAGGGGGGGTATGGGTTGGATGGGAGGGGGGGGGTAGGGGAGAATAGGTAGGAGGGGGGGGGAGGGAGGGGGGGGAGGAGGGGAGGAGGGAGGGAGAGGGGAGGGAGGGGAAGGAGGTGGGAGAGGGAGGGGGGCGGAGGGGGTGGAGGAGAGATGAAGCCAAACACAACCCATGGAAAAAACAAAAGAAAGAAAATAAATAAAAAATAAAGAGACAGGTGAGTGAGTGTTGGGTTTGGTTTAATTGAAGTAGGAGGTGATGTGGGGGGAGCGGGGGCGGGGAGGGAAAGGGGGGAGGGGGGGGGGGGGTGGGTGGTTATGGAAGGGGGGGGAGGGACAGAATAGGGGGGAGGGGGAGGAGGGGGGGGAGGGGCGGGGGGGGGGGAGAAAGGGGGAGGGAGGGGGGGGGGGGGGAGGGGGGGGGAGGGGGAGGGGGGGAGGATGGGAGGGGGGGAGGAGATGAGAAAGAAAAATAACAAAAAGGGGTGGAGGGCAGGAGAGAGTGAGGAAGAGGGGAGGGGGAGAAGGAGAGGGGGGGACGGGGGGAAGGGGGGGGAGGTGATTTGTGAGATGGTGGAGTGGGTTGGGGAATAGGGGGAGGGGAGAGGGAGGGGCGGGGGGGGGCTGTGATGGGGGTTGGGGGAGAGGGAGGGGTGAGAGGGGAGGGGAGGGGGGAGGTGGGAGGGGGGGGGAGGGGGCGGGGGGAGGAAGAGTGATGAGGGGGGGGGGAGGGGGGAGGAAAAATAAAATCAAGATCCCGTACTTAGTACTAAGCACTCACCTTCGAGATTGTCTATGGAGTTAATCCAAGTTACCAAATGATTTTGTAAGTCTTCCTAAAGGGGAGTTGGTACACAAGATGCCAAGATAAGGTTGAGTATATGCAACAACTTCATCTGAAGAAGTAAGGCTTCGATTGAGAAGGTTAATGATATTTACAAGCCCGAGCAAACAAACATAAATAACAACATTCTTACAAAGAAGGGGATTTGCTTTGGTTACACTTGAGGAGAGGAAAGATTTCCAAATCAACGGAAGAATACCTTATGCTCGTTGTATGGATCCGTTTTTAAAAATCATAAGTAAAGTGGGGGGATAATGTACACATTGGGAATTACCAGGAGAATATGGAGTCCATGCTATATATCAACATGGTGATTTAGCTCCTATGTTCCTGTGACCAACTCGAGGTTTGAGGACAAACTCTTTTGACGAAGAGGAGGATGATAGCATATCAATGAAGAAAAACTTCGACGGGTTTGGGTTTGATTAAGGTGGAATCAAGAAGCAAACCGTGGGGGAGTTATGCTTATGAGAACAAGGCTTCGGGTTGGCCTAGGGTGGCTTCTCGTGTGCATGGTGACATGCACAAGCTTATTCACGTAAATATAGAGTAAGTATAGTTAGTAGTTTAGAAGTGTTGAGCTATAGGGGTTTTCTTCCCAGTCATTTGTAGGGTTTCCAATGGTGTTTTGTTATTTAGTGATTCGTTTATGAGTCAAGGTGAGGATATCAAGCATAGAAACCACAAAATGGAGGTTCTTGAAATTTAAAGATTGAATCTTGCAGAGTTTCTTGAACGTTCTTGAATCGGAAGTCCAACAAAAATTCAACGAGAATCACGCAATGATATGCGGGATTTTTGAAAATTTTTGAAGTTGTGGGCACGTGTCAAGCGGAATTTTGTAGTTGGTTGAACTTGGTCAACCTAGGGTGTTATTTCGGATATATGGTGGCTAGATTTGATTTGCAAAATATTAGATTTAGACTAGAAATCAGATTACAAAAATATATGGTGCAGATATGTATCCGGTTTGATTAAGATTTTCTGTTATCCTAATCTTAGTTTGTGTATTACCATATACTAAGTTAGTTAGGATATGTTTAGATTCTGAAATATTATGTGATATGTTTAGCTATTAAATAGGATGTAAAATACATCAAACAAATTAGATTAGCTGATGAAAAACACAAGTTTTCCGGTTTCTTTGTTTCAGAAGTCAAACAATTTTTTGAGAGTTTTTGTGAGAAATTCGATTGGTGAGTGGTGCTTTGTGCTTAATCTAAAGTGAGGATAGTTCTTAGGCTTTGAGGCGTGCTTGCCTTTAATCAACTTCTATAATTATTCGCCTTAGAGTTCAGATTGTGGTGCATAGCTTTATCAACATTTGAAGTCTAAGTTTCTTTGTGTGCGTGGTTTGTCTATAACAAAATTCCCATCAAAGATGCAAGTGATGATGTACTACGGCTATAAATAGCGTTGGCAGAATATGAATGAAGGACAGATCAGAATATTGCATAACCTTTAAGTTTGTTTGTTAAATTTGGAAAAAAACCATTGGTTTTGTTAAGTTGAAAGTTATTGCCCAAATTCGAGAGTGTCTCAAATTTTGCGGAGTGTAGTTTAGTGAGAGATTCCTAAAGCTAAACTTGTAGTTGTAGTCTAGGTTGGGAGTTCCCTAACACTAATACGCCCAAAAATGGTGAGTGAGAGTTCCTCCTTCGTTATCCCAATAAGGGTGAGAGTTCCCCTAGACTTTCTTGATTCTCCAAACACTTTCCTTCTGTGATCTAAAAATATTACTCGCATTCTTAATCCATTGTGAACAAGTTTACCTATTTGTTTACACATCAGTTTGAAAAACTAACCTTACAATGTGACGTTGAAGAGAGGGAGGAGCAAAAAATTGCACGTTTTATTAGTGGTCTTAACGTGGATGTGCGTGACAAGATTGAGTTACAACCTAACATATCGTTTGATGAAGTTAGCAAAACTGCCATAGTATTGGATAAGCAAAGTAAAAGGAACGTGACTAAGCCATCTCCTAAGCCTTATCAAGGGTATAAATCTACTAGCTCAACGCCCATTGAGTTTAAAAGTGAAGCAAAGAAGTTCATGGCGCCAAGCAGTGATAAGGGGAAGAAGGTTGAAACACTTGATGATGGTACACCGAAGGTAACATGTTTTAAGTGTAAGGGTTATGGCCATTATAAGAAGGATTGTCCTACTTCTAGGGCGTTGACCATGCGTGAGATGAGGGAGATTGATGAATACACCAATGAACTTCAGCACGCCATAGAAGAGGAGGGTGGCGAGGAAGAATGCAAGCCAGAAAGTGACTTTGAGGAGGAGGAAGTTTATGAAAATAACTTAGTTCTTAGAAGGGTTTTGCACTCCAAATCCGTGGGAGAAGAGCAACGTGAAAACATCTTTCACACTCGTTGCAAGGTACACAATGCTATTTGTAGTTTGATTGTTGATGGAGGTAGTTGTGGCAACGTAGTCTCATCTGGTTGATAAACTACAATTGAAAACATCAAGACACCCGAAACCTTATAAGCTAAAGTGGCTAGATGATGACAATGAAGTGAGTATACGAAAGCAAGCGCTAGTAAATTTTTCAATTGGAAAATTTGAGGACGAGGTACTTTGTGATGTTGTTCCTATGGACGCCTGTGATCTACTACTTGGTAGACCATGGCAGTATGATAGAAAAACTATCCATGATGGCGAGTCTAACGTGTACAAGGTCTTCAAAGAGGGAAAGACGAAGGTATTGCTCCCACTTTCACCTAGTGACCTAAACAAGAAGAAAAAGGAAAAGCCCAAAGATGATAAAAAGGTGTTGTTTGTGTCACGAAAGCAATTTGAGAAGGACATGGGTGCTCGTGATTTTGTATACCTCCTGGTTGCTAAGGAAGTAAAGAGCATTGAAGACATTGATCATCCTATTCTACAAGAATTGTTGTGTGAATTTGAGGATGTGTTTCCAGAAGATTTGCCACAAGGGTTGCCGCCAATTCGTGGTATTGAACACCAAATTGATTTGATTCCTGGTGCTCCCATACCTAATAAGCCACCATATAGATGAAATCCAGAAGAAACAAAAGAATTACAAAGGCAAATTGATGAGCTTATGGAGAGAGGGTATGTACGTGAAAGTATGAGTCCTTGTGCAGTTCCTACCTTGCTTGTACCTAAGAAAGATGGGATGTGGAGAATGTGCATTGATAGTAGAGTCGTGAACCACATAACTATCAAGTATAGGTTTCTTATTCCTAGGTTGGATGATTTACTAGATGAATTAAGTGGTTCTCAACTATTTTCGAAGATTGATTTACGTAGTGGGTATCACCAAATTCGTATGAGGGAAGGGGATGAATGGAAGACGGCGTTCAAGACAAAGCATAGGCTATATGAATGGATGGTTATGCCTTTTGGTTTAACTAATGCCCCTAGCACATATATGAGCNACATTTATGAGGCTTATGAATGAGGTGTTGCGTCCTTTCATTAGTAAATTTGTTGTGGTCTATCTTGATGATATATTAGTGTATAGCAAGAATGAAAAGGAGCATATGGGTCATCTTCGACAAGTCTTTGAAGTTCTAAGGAAACAAAAACTCTATGGGAAACTAGAAAAGTGTGATTTCATGTAAAGTGAGATTAGTTTTCTAGGGTACATTGTTTCGCATGAGGGTATCAAAGTGGATCCAAAGAAAGTTGAAGCTATTGCATCATGGCCTATTCCTACGACAGTTACTCAAGTGAGATCTTTTCATGGCCTAGCTTCGTTTTATAGGAGATTTATTCGTAATTTTAGCACTATTATGAGCCCTATAACTGAATGCACGAAACAAGGCAAGTTTGAGTGGACCAAACAAGCTCAACTGGCGTTTGACTTGGTAAAGGAAAAAATGTGCAATACTCCGATTCTAGCACTTCCTGATTTCACTAAACCTTTTGAAGTTGAGTGTGATGCAAGTGGTACAGGGATTGGTTCAGTTCTCATTCAAGGAGGGAGGCCAATTTCCTACTTTAGTGAAAAGTTAGGAGGAGGAAAATTGAATTACTCTACTTATGACAAGGAGTTCTATGCTATGATTAGAGCATTGGATCATTGGAGCCATTATCTAAGACCACAAGCTTTTGTGTTACATTCTGACCATGAATCATTAAGACATATCAATAGCCAACAAAAGCTTAATGCTCGACATGCTAAGTGGGTAGAGTTTCTTCAATCTTTCAACTTTGTTGCGAAATACAAGGCTGGCAAGGCTAATGTAGTGGCGGATGCACTTTCTAGAAAACACAATTTGATAGCAATGGTTGATTCAAGAGTGTTGGGATTCGAAATCATCAAGGAATATTATGATCAAGATAAGGATTTTGGTGACATATGTAAGCAATGCACACAAGAAACAATTGGTCATTACAACTTGGTTGATGGGATTCTATTCAAAAACAACAAACTTTGTATCCCTAAGTGTGCTATAAAGGAGTTGTTGGTTCGTGAAGCTCATGGAGGGGGTCTTGCAGGACACTTTGGCATCAACAAAACAGTTGAATTGCTACAAGAACACTTCTACTGGCCAAAGATGGTGGGAGATGTGCACGCAATTCTAGCTCGTTGTGGTACTTATCAACGATCAAAAAGTACGTTTCATAAGGGATTATACACTCCACTACCTGTTCCAGAAAGGCCTTGGGAGGATGTGAGCATGGACTTTATTGTTGCTTTGCCAAGAACACAAAGGGGTAAGGATTCAATCATGGTTGTGGTTGATAGGTTTTCAAAGATGGCGCACTTTATTGCTTGTCACAAAACTGAGGATGCTATAGGAGTGGCTTCTTTATATTTTAAAGAGATTGTTCGATTGCATGGGGTTCCTAAAACCATTGTTTCTGATCGTGATAGCAAGTTTCTTAGTTACTTTTGGAAGGGTTTATGGAAATTGATTGGCACGAAGTTGTTGTTCAGCACTTCTCATCATCCACAAATTGATGGACAAACTGAGGTCACTAATAGAACAATTGGTTCGTTGCTTAGGGGACTTGTGAGTAAAAGTGGCAAAGATTGGGATGTGAAGCTAAGTCATGCAGAATTTGCGTACAATAGGACACCTACCTATGCTACTCAACATTCACCTTTTGAAGTAGTTTATGGTATCAATCCTTATGTGCCTATTGATTTGATTGCTATTCCAAAAAACGAGTATATCCATGAAGATGCAAAGAAGCAAGCTGAGAACATGTTGAAATTGCATAAACAAGTAAAAGCGAGAATTGAAAAGGTAAATGAGATGTACAAGAAAAAGGCAAATAAGAAACGCCAGTCTAAGACATTCAATCCAGGTGATTTGGTTTGGGTTCATCTTAGAAAGGAGAGGTTTCCCGGCAAACGCAAACACAAACTCATGCCTAGAGCTGAGGGTCCTTTTAAAATCTTAAAGAAGTATGGTGATAATGCTTACAAGGTTGACATTAGAGAAGAGTATGGCGTGGCTAGTACCTTTAACATAGGGGATTTAACTCCTTACTTGGATGATAAGCTTATTCAAGAATTGAGGACAATTCCTTTTGAAGAAAGGGAGGATGATCAGGAAGCAGATTCAAGCATTGAAGAGAAAGAGTTGATTCTAAGTCGTCCTGAGATTCAAGGGTGGCGTTCTGAAATTCAAGGGTGGCGTTCATTTGGGCTACATGGCTTTGGATTAGCTCATGGTCATTGTTGCATAACACTCATACTTGAATAAGGCCACACGTCNTTCACTTGGCGTTCAACACTTGGAAAGGAAGGTTTATAAGTTGGCATTCAGCATTGACAAAGCATAATTTAGCGTTCAACAGTGGCAAGTGTAAGATGGCGTTCAAACACTTGGCGAGTATAAGTTGGCGTTCAAAATGGCGAGTACTTTGCTATTTTTCCAAGTTCTTGGGCAACAAGTTATCTTGTAATTTATAGTTTAAAATCTGATAATTATCTTGTTAAATAGTTATTTAGATAAGTTGTTAGGATATTTTCTTGATTAATTAGTTTGATAGAGTTGTTAGGCAAGATAAGATCAACTTACAATAATGAGGTGGCATACTTATCAAGTTGTATGTTTATCTTGTGAAGGCCGGATTTACTAGGATTAGTGTGTCTTTAGGAGTTGTTTTATTTCCTAGATAGTTTAGGGAGTTAATCCAAGATTGTTTAGGAGTCCTAAGGTATTTGTACTATAAATATCCATGTTTTATTCAATAAAATTCAGATTTCGATTATTGTTCATACTTGTTATGCGTTATTTTGTGTGAGATTTTCACCCAAAATTTACAAAGGATTTTCGAGTGTTTTGAGAGTTAGAAGCTTCAAAATATTCACCACAGTTTTAGTATTTGTGATCGAGTATTCTCACAAAGATTAAAACACCCTTAGAACTAGATTGTTGAGTGTTCCAATCTAACCTAAGTTTGTGAGTTTCGTTGATTGTGAGTGTTACAATTCACGAAGTTCCTTAAATCAATCTATCTTAAGTTTAAGCCCTTAGTTTGAACGTAAGATATAGATCAAGTGGTATCAGAGCACAATGGCTGATCAAGAAAAACAAAGCAAAGTTTATAGTGATGAGTTCATTACGCACCTAGCAGAACAAACAAACAAGTTGCAAGAATTGTTCTTGGGTTTGACAACGGAAGTTATTCGCCTCAAAGCTAAACCTTCAAATAGTGATGATGATCGTGGTTTGATGTTTGAAGTGAATGAATTTGATGGTCAAGGTGATGTAGAAGCCCTTAGTTTGAACGTAAGATATAGATCATGGAGAGAGTCATTAGTTCAGTTAAGTGATAGTAACTTTAATTAATGCACTCACAGGATGGATCACAATGGTGGTTACAGGGAACAAGTTGGTTTGGTCCATGAGTTTTTCCCATTTCACTTGATAGGGTTTACTCATTTTGGACATTATTATTATTTGTTCTTGTGGAGTCTTTATCATCACAAATATGCTAAAATACATGGAGAATGGTTTCTTGAAAGTTTCTTGATTAAAAGATTGAATCTTGAAGCATTTCTTGAAGTTCTTGAAGAATCTTGGAAAAATGCGCAAATCAAGTGGCGGGAATTGGGTCGATTTTCTTTGATCTTGGGAACTAAGATTTTTTGTGATTTTTAGTCTAATTTCTGATGATTATCTTGTTTATTAATTATTTAGTCAAGTTGTTAGGATAAATTGTTGATTAGTTAGCTAGTTAGAGTTTGTTAGGAAAGATAAGATCAAAGTGCAAGTTGCATGATGATGTGGCAATCTTATCTTTAGTTTATTGAGCAAGATTAGGATTTATTTCCCTAGTTTATGCATGATTCTTTTGTAGATTCTAGTTAGGGTTTTGTTTTTGATTATACCTATAAATAATCTGAACAATAGGATGTAATTATTGAAATTTTTCTCATTGAAAATAAAAGTTCAATTGCTTAAATTTTTACGGAAATTTGCGCAAGTATTTTTGATCAAATTTTCTTCATAAATTTGTGAGTCAAGAGTGATAAACAAATTTAGATCCGAGTTAATTAATTATAGGAGTGTATTAATTAATTAGCCTTCAATTAAATAATCCAAGAGTAGAGAGTTTGATTGAAAAACAACACGTGAATTTAAGGTTGTATTTGCGAATACTACTAAAAATCCACATCAATTTGGTATCAGATTTCAAGGTTTTTTCGATCTAACATGGTAGATCCAAATTTAACACAACTTATGCAAGCTAGATGACAAAACTAGAAGCTATGGACGTGAGACAAAGGCAAGATATTGTTCGAATTGATGTTTTGGCTCAACAACTGCAACGAAAACTTGATCCTCAATCCATACACTATTTTCGTGGTGATGATGACGATGAAGCAGATTCACACTCTTTTTCTTCTTGTGACTCCCCTAAAAGACGTTCAACAGGCAAGCTAAAGTTTGATGATCGTGGCATTAAACTTGATGACTTCACATGCCAAGGTTCCCCAGATAACTATCTGGAATGNAGTTCCCCAGATGACTATCTTGAATGGGAATGACAAGTGGAAAAGATTGCTGAATATAAAGGTTTTTATGATAGAAAGACCTTTAAGATTGCTTATATCAGATTGAAAAAAACTGCAGGATTGTCGTATGAGGGTATCAAGGCCAAAAGAAAACGCCAAAACAAAGCCAAAATAGTTTCCTGGTCTCACCTCAAAAAGTAGTTGCGTGACAAATATATGCCTTTTGATTTTGATCAGCAAAATTATGTCAAGTTGATGTGAATTTTGTTATAGACAAACGCCACTCACACAAGGAAAACTTAGACTTCAAATTTGATAAAGCCACGCACCACAAATCTGAACTTCTAAGGCGAATAATTAGTAGAATTTGATTAAAGCAAAGCACCCTCAAATCCTAAGAACTATCCTCACGTGAGATAAAGCTCAAAGCACCACTCACTCAATCGAATTTCTCACAAGAAACCCTCAAAATTTTGTTTACTTCGTGAAACAATAAAAACCGGAAAACAAAGTGTTTTTCAATCAATCTAATCTGAATTTNAATCACTCTAATCTGAATTTTATTGATGTATTTTACATCCTATTTATAGCTAAACATATCACATAATATTTGAGAATCCTAAACATATCCTAACTACCTTAAATATATGGTATAACACATCAAAAGTTGATGTGAATTTTGTTATAGACAAACGCCACTCACACAAGGAAAACTTAGACTTCAAATTTGATAAAGCCCCCGACAAATCTGAACTTAGGGCGAATAATTATAGAATTTGATTAAAGCAAAGCACCCTCAATCCTAAGAACTATCCTCACGTGAGATAAAGCTCAAACACACGCACCTCAAATCGAATTCTCTCCAAGAAACCCTCAAAATTTTTGGTTTACTTCGTGAAACAATAAAAACCGGAAAACAAAGTGTTTTTCAATCAATCTAATCTGAATTTTATTGATGTATTTTACATCCTATTTATAGCTAATCATATCACATAATATTTGAGAATCCTAAACATATCTTAACTACCTTAAATATATGGTATAACAAACTAAGATTAGGATAACAAGAAAATCTTAACAAAAACCGGATACAATCTTGCACCATATATTTTGTAATCTGATTTCTAGTCTAAATCTTAGATATTTTGAGAATCAAATCTAAGGACCATATTTCCGAAAAACAAACTTAAGTTGACCAAGTCAAACAACACGGAAATCAGCGTTGACAACGTTGCCCAAATCTTCAAAAATCTTCCAAAAATCCCGCCATATAACTTGCTATGTTTCTCGTTGATTTTTGTTGGACTTCCGATTTCAAGAACTTCAAGAAAC
>PYUH01002277.1:0-13280 GCA_016808085.1 Suaeda aralocaspica
CCAAATCTCTACGAAACCGGATAAAATCTTGCGTTTATACTTGTAATATTAATTCTGATTTTCTAGCCTAAATCTTAGATATTTTGAGAAACAAAATCTAAGCGACACTATTTTCTACTAAACTAAAAAAGTTGACCAGTCAAACAACACGGGGACAAACATGGTTAACAACGTTGCCCAAATCCTTCAAATCGTTCCAAATCCCGCCATATAAACTCGCTATATTTTCCTTTGATGTTTTGATCACTTCCCTTTTCAAGAACTTCAGGGAACCTTTTGAGATTCGATCTTTATTTCAGAGAAACCTCCAATTTGTGTTTCCATGTTTGATTTCATCACCATGGACTCATAGACTGAATAAGAAAATCACAAAAACACCATATGGTAAAAACCCTATCAAATGAAGTGGGAAAGAAAAACCCATATAGCTCAACATTCCTAAACTACTAATTATTCTTGCTGATTTTTACGTGAGGAAACTTGAGCATGTCACCATGCCACACGTAAACATTCACCTAGCTAACCCTAAGAGTCTTGTGCTCCATAAGCCACTAGCTCTCCCATGTTGCCATATGTTTGACACCTTCTATCAAACCCTCGACAGTTTTGCTCATTGACATTCGTTCATCCTCCTCTTCTTCAGAAGAGTTGTCCTCAAACCTCGAAGTTGGTCATCAGGAACATAAGGAGCTAAATCACCAATGTTGAAAGTTGCATGAACTCCATATTCTCTGGCACTCTAATTTGTATGCATTGTCCCCCAACTTTACTTATGATTTAACGGTCCATCACACCGAGATAAGTTTTTCTTTCGTTGATTTGGGAACCTTTCCTTTCTCAAATGTAGCCAACCAAATACCCTTCCTTGTAACATTTGTGATTTGTGTTTGTTTGCTCTTGCTTGTAAATATCATTTACCTTTTCGATTCAGCCCTACTTTGCGTGAAACTTTGCATGTAACAACCTTTGTCTGGATCTTGTGTACCAACTCCCTTAGGATACTTACAAGTCAATTGGTAAACTTAGGGTGATTCCATAGACAATTTCGAAAGGTGAGTGTTGTAGAGCATAAGTAGGTGATCTATTGTAAGCAAACTACATGAGCAAGTTTCAAATCCCAATTTTTTGTGTTTTACAACCAAAACCACGCAAAAGAACCCCTAGAGTACGATTTGTAACTCTGTTGGCCATCTGTTTGAGGATGATAAGAGTTGCTAAAAAAAAGTTCGTACATCACTCTCCAAAGCGACATTCCAGAAGTACTCATGAACTTTGTGTCTCTTTCACTCACAATGGTTTTTGGAACCCCATGTAACCTTATTATGTCTCGAAAATACAAGTCAGCTACATTTCATAGCATCGTCGATCTTGTGACATGGTGTAAAGTGGGCCACTTTGAAAAACCGATCAACCACTACCATAATTGCATCCTTGCCTCTTGCTGTCCTTGGTAACCCTACAATGAAATCCATAGAAACATCCTCCAGGTCCCTCTGGTACAGGCAATGAGAGTAGAAGCCTTGATGGACAGGCCGCCTTTGCCTTTTGACAAAGTAGCACATTGGCTATGATAGATTCAACATAACAATCATCTTTGGCCAATAGAAATGCTCTTGCACATGGTTAGTGTTTTTGTAATTCCAAAATGTCCAGCAATGCCAAACCTCCATGAGCTCCCTTACTAGTAATTCACGTATAGACACTTTGGTATGCACAATAGATTGCCTTTGAACAAAAACCCATCATGTAGCACCTATAAACTATAGAACCCTTTGAAAGTTGCGCCAATATTGGTCCAAAGTCTCCACTCTTGCTACGTGAAAACTGGATATCAACTCTTAAACCAAGTAATTTGAAGTTTAAACACCAAGCAAATTAGATACCTTCTTGACAAAGCATCAGCAAACAATATTAACTTCCCCGTTTTGTATTTGAGAAAAAGTGAAATGATTGCAAAAATTCACCCCATTTAGCATGTCTTGGATTCAACTTTGTTGACCTTAATGTGCTTCAAAAAGCTATGATAGAGTGTAGTATGAAGTGATTAGGCCTTAATAAATGAACCAATGATCAAAGCTTAATAATGGCTATAATTTTGTCATACGTAGAATAGTTCAATTTAGCACATTCAATTTTCCACATTAAAGTAACAATTGGTTCTCTTCCCTTGGACTAGAACAGCACCAATTCCTACCCCACTTGCATCCGTTCTCAACCGCAAATGGTTTAGAAAAAATCTGGTAAGGCTAGTATGGGGGGGTTACA
This sequence comes from Suaeda aralocaspica, assembly GCA_016808085.1. Lineage (NCBI taxonomy): Eukaryota > Viridiplantae > Streptophyta > Magnoliopsida > Caryophyllales > Amaranthaceae > Suaeda > Suaeda aralocaspica. The sequence goes on from PYUH01002277.1 coordinate 2,266, forward strand.
AAGCAAACTTCTTAATAAGTCAAAAGCTTCTTGTGCCCCTTTAGTCACTAAAACTGGGGTAATCTTAGAAGATTGGTACATAGGAGCAACAACAGATGAAATTCTTCACAAACCTCCTATAAAACGAAGCTAAACCCATGGAAAGCACGTACTTCTGTCAGTTTTTAGGTGTGGGATGATTTAGTATAATTTAGACGGATAAAAGAAACCATCTTTGGACAACAGGTACCCTAAGAACGTCACGCTTGGTACAAAAAATAACACTTTTCGAGCTTAGCATAGAGCTTTTGTTCCCGTAATGTTTTCAAACACACTCCTAAATGACTTAGATGATTCATTAACACTCTTGCATAAACCAAGATATCATCTAAATACACCACCACAATTAACCAATGTAGGCTTTAAAACTTCGTTATAACAACTCATAAACGTTCTAGGTGCATTAGTTAAACCAAAAAGCTGACTAACCATCATAAAGCCCTAGTTTTGTTTGAAGCCTGTTTTCCACTCGTCACCTTCTTTCATTCGAATCTGATGATAGCACTTCTGAAATCAATTTTCGAAAACAATTGGAAACCATGTAATCATCTAATAATCGTCCAATCTAGGTATAGGAAAACCTATACTTGATGGTGATATGTTAACTGCCCTTGAATCATAACACATTCTCCAAGTTCCATCTTCTCTAGGTACTATAACGTAGGCACAGCACATGGACTCATGCTCTCTTACGTATCCCCTCTCCATAATTCCTCAATCTGCCTTTGTATCTCCTTGTTTCCCTCGGATTACATCTATTGCAGGCTTGTTGGGAAATTGGCGACCCAGGATAAGATCAATTTGATGCTCAATCCCACGTATTGGTGGTAACCCTGGTGGCAACTCATTAGGAAACACATCCGAAAACTCATTCACATGGGATGCAAAAACCTAGGATCTCTGGGCTTCACTTTTACCTTGGATAACACATATATGACATAGAGCTTGTTTTCATCTCTCTCTCTAACTCCTTTCCACCAATAACAAAACCACACCCTTAGAGTTACTCATGTTTAACTTAGGTTTAGAAATCATCAAAGGTTTTAATGCAAACGATTTTTCATTAGCATCTTGCGCACAATGTAAAATTTTGTTCGCCCATTAAACTACAAAACGGTCAATTGCCAAGGTCTACCCATATATATGACAAGCATCATGGGCAAACATCACAAAGTACTTGATCCTCAAATTTACCAATCTTACACGACAATAAAAGCTTGTTGTTTACCTTAACATCGCTTGTGTACTAAGCCAAATGTAGCTTGTATGGTTGAGGATGTACCTTTGTGAGGATTTGCGAGCTTTTCTACCAATAATGTAGAGACTACATTCGTGCAACTACCATGTCCTATGATCACATCACAAAGCTTGCCTTGAACATTACACCTTGTGAGAAAAATTTGTCTCTTGACCTCCAAAGGTTGCGCATTTTGGGGATTGTAACACCCTACGCAAAACCAAGGATTGGCCTGTGTTGTGTTTGAACCTCCTCTGTTTCTTTTCCATAGTTTCATATTTGCATAATCTTCCTCCCCTATGCTCAACCTCCTCCTCTTCTTCAAGGTTTTCCTCATCTACCCAATTTCGAGTTGTTGTGACCCTAGCATGAGGACAATCTCTTTGAATGTGACCTTGCCCTTTACACTTGAAAAAATGAAGGTGGATCACTACTTTGAGGCGTTTGAAGTTGAGTTCTTATCCTTGATGAAGGGTGGTTTAGTAACCTTGTCAAAGTTTATTTTTGAGGGAAAGGCCATCACGTTTTTCCTTAGGATCGTAAGTCTTGAGTATGTTTTTGGCTTACGTGCAACTTGCTTTTCACTCTTGCAGCCACTCTACAAACTTCATCAAAGGGCCAATAAGGTTGTAATTCGACCTTCTCCCTTATGGTCATCTAGACCAGCCACTTTGTGGTCCTCCTTCTCCTCTAAGTCACAACCATGATCAATTTTCGAACTCACAATGTATTCATCAACAGATTCTCTATCTTGCTTCAATGTATGCATCTTAATGAAGTTGTTTTGTTCGAAATCTTGAGGAACAAAACGTTTCCTCTCTCCCTCTTAACTTAGACCATGAAGCGATTTTGACCTACCTTCCTTCTTCTTCCTTTGTACCCTCAGCCATAGAATTGCATAGGAAGTGAGTTTTAACTCCGCTAATTTGTAGGACTATGATCACTATTACTCCTGTAACGAAAAATCCTCTCAACTCTACGAATCCAATCTATAATTTTTCAGGATCCATACCTCCATTAAAACTCAGGGATTTCGAGTTTAAGGTTTCGATCATCATCCCTCATCTTTCCCTTACGTTTGTGTCTTGACTAGGTTCCTCATCGTCATAGAACATTGATGATATCCTTCCTTGGTTTTACGCACACTTCTCACACTTTCTTGCTCACTTGAAACTTGATGATGAGCCATCCCTCTTAGATTTAGTAGGAGTTTTCTTGTAGAAGCCATGATGGTTAAGACTTCATCTAAACGAGGCCTTTAACTCGTCAATCTCCCCTTGCCTACGTATTTCTTTTGCTTGAGCCAAGCTCAAACCTTTCGTGACATCCTGTGGATTTTCGTCTCCACCTCTTGAGCGCATGAGAATTGATGATGAACACATTGAGATTGAACGATCCTCAACGAGAGCACCAAAGTTGAGGTGAATTTGTTATAAATCACAACGCCACTCACCAAGATAAACTTGAGCACAAATTGATTAAAGGACGCACCACAAATTTGAAGTCTAAGGCGAATAATTATTAGAACTGATTAAAGCAAGACACCTAAGCAATAAAAACTATCCTTACGTGAGATAAAGCTTAATACGACACCACTCACTCGTCGAATTCCTCACAAGAATACTCACAAATTTTGTTTCTTGTGAAACAATAAAGACGGAAACAATGTGTTTTCAATCAATCTAATTGAATTTTATGATGTACTTTACATCCTATTTATAGCTAAAACTGTCAAAAAATATGTGAAATATCCTACAAATCCTAACTACCCTAGATCTATGGTATAAACAAACTAATATTAGGATAACAAACAAATCTCTACGAACCGGATATAATCTTGCGTATTATACTGTATCTGATTTTCTAGCCTAAATCTTAGATATTTTGAGAAACAAATCTAAGGACAATATTTTCTACTAACTAACTAAAGTTGACCAAGTCAAACAACACGAAAAAAAACGGTTAACAACGTTGCCCAAATCCTTCAAAATCGTTCCAAAATCCCGCCATATAACTCGCTATATTTTCCTTTGATTTTTGATGGACTTCCATTTTCAAGAACTTCAAGAAACCTTTTGAGCTTCGATCTTTATTTCAAGAAACCTCCAATTTTGTGTTTCCCATGTTTGATTCCATCAACCATGACTCATAGACTTAATAAGAAAATCACAAAACACCATATGGTAAAACCCTATTAAATGAAGTGGGAAGAAAACCCATATAGCTCAACATTCCTAAACTACTAATTATTCTTGCTTGATTTTTACGTGAGGAAACTTGTGCATGTAACCATGCACACGTAAAAATTCACCCTAGCCAACCCTAAGAGTCTTGTGTCTCCATAAGCCACTAGCTCTCCCATGGTTGCATCTTGTTTTGCACCTTCTATCAAACCCTCGAAGTTTTGCTCATTGACATTCGTATCAGGCTTTGAGTCTTTAATTCTTGGTGAGTCTTAATCATAATAATTATGATAAAATACATGGAGGACAGATTCTTGAAGGTTTTCTGATTAAAAGATTGGATCTTGAAGCATTTTTTGAAGATCTTGAATAAGTCTTGAAAATTACGCAGAAAACAAACGAACAACAATGGCGAGTTTTGGCGTTTTTTTCATGAATCTTGGGTAGCAAGTAATTTTTGTAATTTTAGCTTAAAATCTGATGATTATCTGGTTAGTTAATTATTTAGTCAAGTTGTTAGGATATTTTCTTGATTAGTTAGTTAGTTAGAGTTTATTAGGAAAGATAAGATCAAGTGCAACTTGCATGATGATGTGGCAATCTTATCTTGAGTTTATTGTGCAACTTGTGCAAGTGGCACAAGTGGGCCGAATTTTCCTAGTTTTAGGCTAATTTTTTTAGTCTATTTTTATTAGGATTTTGTTGTTGATTGTACCTATAAATAGTCTCAACATTAGGATGTAATTAATTAAGGGTGAGTTGAATAAAAAAAAAGTTGTTTGTTTACTTGAAAACAAAATTCCGAAATTAAGAGTTGGTGATTAAATTCTTTATACTCTTGTCATTTAATTAGTAGCTTTGAGGGTGCTTAGGCTTTAATCAAAGCACTAATTGATCAACCTAAAATTAAGAATTTTTGTGACTGGGTCTTTATAGATTCGAAATTTTAGTCTATTCCCTTGTGAGTTTTTGTTCACACGAAAATTCACATCAAAATTGATGTGGATTTTGGGTAGTACTCGCAAATACACTCAAAACTTCACGTTTTTTTGTCAATTAAAATATCCACTCCTTGATTGATTTAATTGAAGACTAATTAATTAACTAGGTTCTAAAGTTGTTAATTACTCCTGACTCACAAATTTATGATGGAAATTTCGAACAAATTGGTATCCACAATTTGTCTTAAAAATTTCAATTCATAAAACTCAATTAATTTACAAACTAATGTTGAGATTATTTGTAGGTATAATCATCAACAAAATCCTACCTAAAAACAGCTAATAAAACACGAAAAACCCTAGGAAAATAATCCCCACTTGTGCCACTTGCTCAAATTGCTCAACCAAACTAAAGATAAGATGGCCACATCATCATACAACTTGCACTTTGATCTTATCTTTCCTAACAAACTCTAACTAACTAACTAACTAACTAATCAAGAAATTATCCTAACAACTTGAATAAATAATTAATAAACAAGATAATCATCAGAATATATCCTAAAAATCACGAAAATATCTTGGTGCCCAAGATCGCCAAAAATCGTCAAAATACACGCTCCTATTTTTGTCAATTTTTGCGCAATTTTAAGATTCTTCAAGAACTTCAAGAAATGCTTCAAGATCCAATCTTTTAATCAAGAAACCTTCAAGAACCCATTCTTCATTTCTTTTAGCATATTTATGATGATCAAGACTCCACAAGAATTAATAATAATAATGTCCAAAATGAGAAAACCCTATCAAGTGAAATGGGAAAAAACTCATGGACCAAACCAACTTGTTCCCTATAACCACCATGTGTTTCCATCCTGTGAATGCATTAATTAGAGTTACTATCACTTAACTTAACTAATGGTTCACTCCACAAGTGACAAAGTATTAGTGATCAATATCCATAGTGTTGGCTAGGAAGCCACCACCACTAAAATCTACTTAAGAATCATGCGCCAAAATTGACGAGTCATGGTGGCGGAAATTTTTGATGATTTTAAGTATCTTGGGAATCAAGCAATTTTCGTGATTTTTAGGATAATTTCTGATGATTACCTTGTTTATTAAATATCTAGTTAGGTTGTTAGGATATTTCTTGATTAGTTAGTTAGTTAGAGTTTGTTAGGAAAGATAAGATCAAAGTGCAAGTTGTATGATAATGTGGCAATCTTATCTTTAGTTTGTTGAGCAAGTTTAGGATTTATTTTCCTAGTTTATGCGTGATTCTTTTGTAGATTCTAGTTAGGATTTTGTTGTTGATTATACCTATAAATAATCTCAACAATAGGATGTGTTTTATCCTTTAAAATGATTACAGGACTATTGGATTCTAATACAAAGATCACACAGTAATGCTACAGACAATACTTTTGCTAATTGAATTGGCGTTATACGTCGGCGTCCAAACCAATCAAGTGATGAAGAGGGCGCTTACTTAAGAGAACTTGGCTTGCTTTGGTCACTGGGCGAGCAGAGTTTCCATGCCTGGTATACCTGCACAAAGGAATAAATCCTTGTTGGATTTATCCCCCTCCGATGCTTAAGTAAGTAAATGTATGAAGAATGTAGAGAGAGATTTAGAGAGAGAAAGAGCACAATAAATGCTTGTAATCAATGTGTCCCTTTGTTCAAGTTGTTCATGAGTATTTATACTAGTGAGAATTCACTGTTTAGTCCTTTGTACAGTAGAGTACTATTCTTTCTTCCCTTTGGTGGAGAGGGAGAGGAGGATAACCCGGCGGGTTATGGGGTTCCTCTCTTCCACCTGGCTTTCTGCCTTTTAATATTTATTAATTTTAAGACACGTGTCATTCATCCGTTGCCCCATATATTGTCTCATGGATTATTAGTTAAACTTAAATCTGAACCGTTGGTTGAGCGTATAACATTTGCCCCTCATCAAACTGTTGAATTTGAATCGACGGATTCCAGGTATTTAATGAAACATTTTGATGATTATAAATAATTATTGAAGAACTGAAATGATTACAGAACGGTTTTCGAGGGGAAGAAAAGGGGTCGTACTCGTGTACCTTTCTCTTTTTTTTAGAAGTGGTCGGGATTACCCCTGCCTTTTCAACTTCCAAGGGGAAAAGTCTTTTTGGCCCCTTTAAACCATCTATAAATACTTACCCCCGTTAATTCTCCCCCTTATTCGCTCTTAATCTTACGAACCTTTCAATTGTTCTTTATGAAAATAGTGAGTTTCTTCAAGCTTTTGGTGAGTTGTAGTTGTGGTTTTGCTATTTCTTTCGCGTGAAAGTTGTTATTCCTTCAAGCTATTTCTTCAAGTTTGTGTTAAATTAGTCCTCATCTTGCGGTAACCAGTTCGTCTCAAGCACTTTCTCCAGGTATTATCCCCTTACTTTGTGTATTTATTCCTTCTTTCCTGTTATGGCTTCTGCTTCCTCCTCTAATGGGATATATCTTCACCCCCTGATCAAAAGAAGGATTTTGCGGGATGAAGAGAACCCTATTTCACCGGGGCTTCTAGGGGCGAGATCCATGTATCTCGCCTCCTCATCTTCTGATAGCTCGCCACCTCTAACTTTGCAGAATCTCACACCATTTATCTCTTATGTGCAGAATTCTATGGTTACAACAAAACTTTGTGCAAGAAGAATTCGCACAATGGTGGTTTCCTCTTCCTCTTCTGAAAAGGCGCCTTCCCCAAGGCGTGATCCTTCAGAGGACACTGAGGTTTTATTCGCCGAACCCCCTGGCGAGTTCCAAGGAAAAGGTGGCGAGCATTAGGAGGTGGAGGTTCAATCCTTCTTTCCTAAGAACGATCCAAGTGGCATCCTAGTCAGCAATTCTTGGGTCAAACAATTAGGAGAGGACCGTGGTGCTTTCAGGAAGTCCTTATGGCTTCCTGAAAATGTTAGAATGATTGACCCTTTGCCAGGCGCCACCATTACCCACGTACAGCCCAACGAATTTGGGGTTTATAAGGACGCCCTTTTACTTGGACTTAGGTTCCCCCCTCATCCTTTTACTTGGAAGGAACATGAGTATGACATAGGGATCGCCCAACTGACCCCCAACTCTTGGCACTTTATTAACTCCTTCATCACCACCTGCGTTTTGAAGAAATTGACTATTTCCTTTAACGCCTTTCGCTCCCTTCACTTCCTAAATAGGGTTAACAACCCTACACCTGGGTACAACTGGTACGCCATCTCTAACCATCCCCACTATAGGACGGTGATAGACAGGACCTCCAACCTTAAGGAGTGGAAGGTAAAATTCGTATTCTTCGTGACTAGTGACCTTAACATGGCGGGCCGCTATGGCAGGTGGAATGATAACGCCCAACATTTGGGAAAATCAAGCGCCACCCCTCACCTGACCGCCGGTGAAGGGCGTACCCAGGCCTATTTTAAGGCGTCCCAATAGGACAAGGAAAGTCCTGCCAACTGGGTGCCTCTCCCTTATTTACTCAATAACAACTTTTTCCTTTGCGCCACTGGTCTTTGCGCCATGTTGGAGAAAGGTACCTGGTGGTTTAATTTTTACCTTTTGCCTTTATGCCAGCCCTTTATAAATCAATCCTTTGTCTATATTCCTTAACATTTTCCTTTTTTTTTTAGAAAAAGCTATGGTTCGCCTTACACCTGAGGAATTAGGCGAGGGGAAAGCCCTGGAGTCCGTGAAGGACATGTTAGTTCGTCGGAAGATGATGAGCTTAAAGGAGAAGCTCGCCCTTAAAAAGGTACTAAGCTTTTCATTACCATCTCTTTATTTTTATTGTTAGTATTTTATACTCTTTTATCCTCCAGCTTTACAAATTTATTTATTTATTTAATAATATTTTTCTTTTTCAGGAGAATGCGGCGAGCAACTTGGAGGCGCCCTCATCCAAGCGCCCTAGCGTATCCCATACGAGAGCTATGGTCTAAGAGGACCGCCACCCTTGCCCCTTCAGCGGGCGAGGGCAAAGGAAAAGGAAAGGCGAACGCCTCCACCTCTGCGGGGGACGTGGAAAAATCAAAGGCAAAACAAACAGCTCCCGCGCCTTCTTCCAAGGGGAAGCAAGATACCACCCCCCCAACTGGGGGCATCAAAAGGAAGCACTCTTCTCCTGTGCTTCCAGGTCAACAAAAGAGGGTAAAACACGTGGCGTCAAAACCCAAAACCCTCTCTTCTCTACCCCATCCTCCTAAGGAGGCGACTCCTTCACCCGCCACTCCTACTTTTGGCGAGGTGACCACTCCCTCACCCTCCCAACCAAGGGCAGGGCCTTTTCCCCAACCTTTCACCTCAAAATCTACCATTCGTCCATCCAACGCCCCGTCTCCATCTAACCAACAAACTTCCCCTGCCTGTCTCCACTCGACCAACCAACACACCCTCTTCAACTAAACAACCCACTCCACACACACAAACTCCCACACTCCCAAAATCCAAACTAGCGGGGTCTTCATCCAAGTCCACGCCCGCTACAATCATCAAAGAGAGCGCTGGTCCCCCTAAAGCTGGCCCCTCTAGCTCAGCCCCGGCAGGCGCCGATTTGGACGGCGGCGTCCTATCCGACCTTGCTGACAAGGTGAAAGCCAACATGTCAGCAGCCACCAAGCTGCAAGCCCAGCAATCTGGTAATTCTTTTAGACCCAATTTTGTTCGTACTTATCAGTCATCTTCCGATTCCGTCATTTATTCACATACTGATCCCCGTGCCTCTGTTTTTCCGGTCGCCCGTTCAGAAATCCCAGCAATGGATACCTCCATGGAATCTCCTGCTACTGTGGAGACTGGGCGCGTTCCTTCAATGCGCCCCTCTACCGAGAAGAGGACCATGCTGGGTAGCATGCTAACGTGCGCCCCTGAAGGTTATACTGAAGGCTTGAAGGGCGCCAAAGATGGCTTGCTAGGTCCATGCCTCATGGATCTCGCCAATGTAAGTTTCCTCCCAACTTGTATTCTTTCTTAGTTTGACGCAATCATTATTTACCCTGCTAATTTTTGTTTTTATTTTTATTAGGTTATGCTTCGTCTTGATGTGTTCGTCGGCTGGGCACAAAAGCAACGTGAGACCGTTGCTGAGGCTCTATCCCTTTCTGAGCAAAGTCGCCAACTTTCAGCTGAGGCTACTCAGCTGAAAGCCACATTGGAGAAAGAACGCCAAGGCAAGGACGCCTCTCTTGCTAAGATGCAACAATACTGTGACCAAATTAACAGTGGTTACAACATGCTCAAGGCTAAGGGTTCTACCGACGCCGAGTATGCTTCCGAGGTGGCGTCCAGGAAATCAGTGGAAAAAAGTTGGCGGCTGAAACCAACAGGGCTGATGATGCTGAGTCCAAAGTGGCAAGTTTACAAAAAGCTAACCAAGAGTTAGAAGAAAAATTAAAGGGCCACTCTGAACTCAAGTCATCATATGACACAGCCCTTGGCAAGAAAGAAGAGCTCGCCTAGTCCAAAAAAGCTTTAGAGCGTCAGATCGCCACTCTACAAGCTAATATGAACGAGCTCCAAGACGATTCCATTGGCATCTATGACGAGGGGATGATCGATATGAAAAACATGGTGAAGGAGGGATGGGAACTCTGTTATCGCCATAGTGAAGTAAAGGTTGACTATTCTTACTTTAAGCGCCGGCTTGATCATGTCATCCGGGCTTTCTTGGCCAAGCACAACAATGATGACCCTCCTTCCCCTTTTGAATCTACCTCTATCAAAGAGGAAGAGGAGGAATCTGATCATCCCGCGGATCAGGCTGAGAGCAAGGCGCCTGGCGAGCAGAGCATTACTCCTATTGAAGTTGTGACTATAGCTGATAGTCCAGCTCATGATGCCCCTATCCCCCCTTCCTTTGTACCTTGTATTTTTGGTCCTTACCCTTGTAAAGATTTGATCACAATTAATAATATAATATTTTTCAAACATGGCGTTCATTTATTTATTTACTGCTTTTTGCAAATATTTTATTAGTTTTTGCAACTAATGTTCTTTATTCATTTCTGACTTACAAGCATTTCTTTTATCAGCTATCTTACCCAAATGAGGGAATATAAAGAAAACTCTAAACTTGGTAAGGTTTAACCAGAATGAGCGATGCATTTCATTTTGTGTGACTACCTTGATTGCCCCTGAAACTTACCTAGTTCAGGTTTCTGCAGTTCATCAAAAAAAAATTTAATCAAACCATTACGCGCCTTTTAGTGCAATAGCATGCCTCAGTATTCGAGAGTCATTCGAGGTGTTATAGGAGAGTTGCCCTAATGTTTGCACGCCATTCAGGGTCTTTATCATGCCTCAGCGTTTGAACGCCTTTTTAGGTCATAGAGGAGAGCTGCCCTAACGTTTGCACGCCATTTGGGGTCTTATAGTAGAATTGCCCTAACGTTTGCACGCCATTTGGGGTCTTATAGTAGAGTTGCCCTAACGTTTGCACGCCATTTGGGGTCTTATAGTAGAGTTGCTCTAACGTTTGCACGCCATTTGGGGTCTTATAGTAGATTTGCCCTAACGTTTGCACGCCATTTGGGGTCTTTATCATATGTTTCTACACAATCTTTCTTTTTGTATTAAAATAAGTTTTTTTTTTTTTTTTTTTTTTTT
>PYUH01002277.1:13289-30035 GCA_016808085.1 Suaeda aralocaspica
TTTTTTTTTTTTTTTTTTTTTTTGCATTACATTTATATTTGATATTTTCTAAGGGTGTCTGCATTCCACGTTTGTGGGAGAAGGTGCCCGTTCATCCTCTCTAATTTGAATGTTCCATCATGAATTTCTTCCGCTATCTTATAAGGCCCTTCCCAATTTGGAGTCAGCTTTCTTTGTTCACCTACTTGCCCAACTGTTTTCATTTTTCTTAACACCAAGTCGCCTTTCTTAAGCTGACGTTTCTTGACCGTCTTGTTGAACTCCCGACTCATTCGTATTTTGTACAATTGTTGTCGAAGTAGGGCATTTCCTCTCACTTCTGGTAGATAATCCAGGTGTAATTTCATCAATTCCCAGTTGGCGTCTTCCTCATATAACATTACTCTCAAGGTAGGCTCTTGCACTTCTATGGGTAATACGGCGTCTGACCCGTATACAAAGGTGAAGGGCGTTTCTCCAGTTGAATTCTTGACTGTAGTTCTGATGGACCATAAAACATTAGGAAGTTCCTCCACCCATAACCCTTTTGCTGCATGCAACTTCTTTTTTATCCCGGCACAGAGGATTTTATTGAAAGACTCTACTTGGCCATTTGCTTGTGGATGTCCCACTGCTGCAAAGTGGGTGTGNTGTGGATGTCCCACTGCTGCAAAGTGGGTGTGTATCCCTTGATTGCCCAACCAATCCTTAAGGCGATCATTCTCAAATTGCTTTCCATTGTCAAAAACAATGGATTGAGGAACGCCATACCGAGTGATAATATTTTTCCAGATGAACCCCTTTACATCATTAGTAGCTATGTTTCGAAGAGATTCAGCCTCGACCCACTTGGTGAAGTAGTCCACTGCAACTAGAACAAATTTTTGTTGACTCGTTGCTTGAGGGAAGGGTCCAAGTATGTCCATGCCCCATTTAGCAAAAGGAAATGGGCTTAGAACCGGTTTAAGATAGGTCGCCGGCTTTTGATGGAGATTTGCAAAGATCTGGCATTTGTGACACTTTTGTACCATTTCCCATGCATCCTTTCTAACTGTTGGCCAGAAGTACCCAGTTATTAGGGCTTTCTCTGCTAGAGCTCCAGCCCCAATGTGAGAGGAGCATGATCCTTGATGCAAGTCTTCCAAGATTTTCCTTCCACTCTCTAATGTGACACACTTCGGTAGGGGATGAGAAAAGGATTTTTTGTAGAGCGCCCCTTTCCATATTATGAACCACTTATCCCTGGCCTTGACGTATTTAGCCTGCTTTCAGTCTTCTGGGAGGGTGCCCGACATTTTGTATGCCAATATTCCATCCATCCATGTATTGCTTTGATCGATATAAGCGATTTCGACTCCCACGCTTTTCTTTTCTTTTCTTTAACCTTACAGAAACCTGATCTCGGAGTGTCATCCGGCGCCGAGCTTGCCAATTTTGCCAGGGCGTCAGCTTGGTTGTTGTCCGTTCTAGGGACGTGGCTAAGGGTAAATTCTACAAGATCCTTGACCTCTTCCTGAACCATTCTAAGGTATTGAACCATAACCTCATCTCTCGCTTCAAATTGTCCATTCTCCTGGCTTACCACCAACTGAGAGTCAGAGATGGCGTTTACCCTGGTCGCCCCTGCTGCTTTACACATTCTGATCCCAGCTAGTAGGGCTTCTTATTCTACTTCATTGTTGGAAGCCTTGCATTGGAACCTCATTGCATATTCATAAATGTCTCCCTCTGGCGATCGACATATGATACCTGCCCCGGCCCCTTGCTGAGTAGAGGACCCATCTACATGCAATGTCCAATGATCCTTTCTTTCTTGGAACCGTTCAAGGCGAGTGGTTTCAACTATAAAGTCTGCTAAAGCTTGCCCTTTGATTGCCTTGCGAGGTTCATACTTGATTTCAAACGCCCCCAACTCAACTACCCATTTTAGCATTCTTCCAGATGATTCCTTGTTTTTCATAGCTTGTTTAATTGGTTGATTAGTTAAGACTACAAGCTTGTGAGCCAGAAAATAAGGACGCAATTTTTTACTCGCTTGATACAAAGCTAAACCAACTTTTTCAATGAGAAAATATCTTTGCTCAGCATTTTGTAATACATGACTAACAAAATACACAGGCATTTGGACCTTATTTCTTTCGGCGACCAACACTGCAGAAACCGCCACCCATACACTGCTAAATACACAAACAATGTTTCTCCTATCAAAGGACTGACCAGCCTGGGTAACGAATGGAGATGTGTTTTTAAAGATTCAAACGCCTCCTGTGCCTCCGGCGTCCAGTCAAACCTTGCCTTCTTCCTAATTGTATTGAAAAACTAATGGCACTTGTCTCCAGATCTTGACAGGATTCTTCCAGGGCCGCTAAACATTCAGTCAGTTTTTGGACCTCCTTTACACACGTGGGCGCCGTCATATCTATCACTACCTGAACCTTATCTGGGTTGGCTTCAATCCCTCTTTCGTCCACCAAGAACCCCAAAAACTTTCCTTTGGTCACCCCAAACACACATTTCTTGGGATTTAGCCTCATATTGTGCTTTCTCAGAGTTTCAAAGGTTTCTTTGAGATCCTGAGTATGCTCGCCACTTAGCCTACTCTTTACAATTATGTCATCGATGTACGCCTCAAGATTCCGCCCAACTTGTTCTGAAAAAACGTAGTTACCAACTTTTGAAAAGTTGCTAGGGCGTTCTTTAACCCAAAAGGCATAACCCGATAACAATAAACCTCTTGTTCAGTGACAAAGGTAGTCTTTTCCTGATCTTCTTTTATATAAGGGGATTTGATGGAAGCCAGAATATGCATCCATAAAGCTCACTAGAGCATGGCCTGCTGTAGAATCTACCAACTTATCTATCTTTGGTAGAGGAAAGCAATCATTTGGGCATGCCTTATTGATATCTGTGTAATCCACACACATCCTCCAAGTCTCATTGGGCTTAGGAACCAAAACCACATTTGCCAGCCATTGGGGATACTGGCAAGGTCGGATAAACCCGGCGTCCAGAAGCTTTTGAACCTCCGCTGTTGCTACTTTATTTCTTTCATTGCCCAAGTTTCGCTTTTTCTGTAGTACTGGCTTTTTTGATGGATCCACATTCAACTTGTGGACAGCTATGCTGGGATCAATACCTGGCATCTCATTTGCCTCATAGGCAAATAGATCCTTAAATTCCCTGAGCAGGTATTTGATTTCTTCCTTCTCTCCACTCATCAAATTTTTCCCGACCTTCACCGTTCTTTCCGGTCTGGCCTCTTCCAACAGAACATCTTCGCGAACATCCACAGCTACGGGCTTACTAGGAGTCACGTTCTTTTTAGGCTCAACCTCAGATTCATTGGTTGATGAAGCCCTAGAAGCCTTGAAGCCTTGATATGGCCTCGTGGTTGGCTTAGACACTCCATGCTTCTTTTGTTTTTCTAAGATCACCGCCGTTTTACTCACTTCATCAAAAGATAGGTTTGGTTGCAATTCTATCTTGTCACGAATATCTAGGTTCAANGAATATCTAGATTTAAACCTCCAATGAAACAAGCAATCCTTTGTCCCTCCCTTTCTTCAACCTCGCATTGCATAGTTAGCTTTTCAAAGTCGGAAATATAATCCTCCATTGCCTTCGTACCTTGCTTCAATGTAGCCAACTTAATGTATAGATCTTGTTGATAGTTTGAAGGAACGAATCTTTTCCTTAGGATCTTCTTAAGCTTCTCCCAAGTTTTAATCTTGCTCTTGCCTTCACGTTGCCTATTCTTCTTAACTCCATTAAACCACATGGACGCATACTTAGACAACTTAGCCACGGCAATTTTGTACTTCTTCTCCTCGTTAGTGCCTTTGAACTCAAAGTAACGTTCTAATGCAAGCTCCCATTCAAGGTAGGCCTCAACATCACCTTGGCCATCAAATTCCCCAACTTCAAACTTTAAACCACGATCATCATCTAGGGGCTTAAGGTTACCCTTCATACGAATCACTTCCGTAGATAATCCTAGGAACAACTCTTGAAGTTTGTTCGTTTGTTCCGCAAGTTGATTGAAGAGTTCGACGTTCACCGTCTCTTTTGACGAATTCCCTTCACTAGCCATGGACTAAAACTGTAGCTCTGATACCACTTGATCTATATCTTAGGTCTAAACTAAGTGCTTGGACTCAAGATAGATTGATGGGGTAGAAAAACGTAGCAAAGGAACACTCACAATGCTTCATAATTCCAGAAATTCTNTCCTAGCTTTAGAGAGGAACACTCACAATCTAAACTCTAGGGCGTTTTATTGCTTATGTGAACACTCAACACAAACACTAAAACAATGACGAATAATTGAAGCTTTTAACTCTCAAAATTATTCAGAAAACCTTGAAGAATTTCGTGCAAAAACCTCACACAAAATCACTCGTAAAACACAATGTGTATTTATTTGTAAACTTGTAATCTGAACTTTATTGAATAAAACATGGGTATTTATAGTACAAATACCTTAGGACTCCTAAACAATCTTGGATAAACTCCCTAAACTATCTAGGAAATAAAACAACTCCTAAAGACACACTAATCCTAGTAAATCCGGCCTTCACAAGATAAACATACAACTTGATAAGTATGCCACCTCATTATTGTAAGTTGATCTTATCTTGCCTAACAACTCTATCAAACTAACTAATCAAGAAAATATCCTAACAACTTATCTAAATAACTATTTAACAAGATAATTATCAGATTTTAAACTATCAATTACAAGATAACTTGTTGCCCAAGAACTTGGAAAAATAGCAAAGTACTCGCCATCTTGAACGCCAACTTATACTCGCCAAGTGTTTGAGCGCCATCTTACACTTGCCACTGTTGAACGCCAACTTATGCTTTGTCAATGCTGAATGCCAACTTATAAACCTTCCTTTCCAAGTGTTGAACGCTAAGTGAACGCCTAGCTAGACTTGAACGCCAAGTGAACGCCTAGCTAGCCTTGAACGCCAAGTGAACTCCTAGTGGCGTGTGGCCTTATTCAAGTATGAGTATTATGCAACAATGACCATGAGCTAATCCAAAGCCTTGTAGCCCAAATGAACGCCACCCTTGAATTTCAGAACGCCACCCTTGAATCTCAAGACGACTTAGAATCAACTCTTTCTCTTCAATGCTTGAATCTGCTTCAACAAATCAATCCTTTTCCTCCCACAAAAGACCGAATATACATTAGATTCACCATCATGCTTCACTTGTCTATCAAATTGCCATGGTCTTCCCAAAAGTATTTGACAAGCACTCATAGGAACCACATCACACCATAATTCATCATTGTACTTGCCAATATCAAACGAAACAAGTGCTTGTTTCCTTACCTCAATCCCCTTTGTGTCATCAAGCCAATTAAGCTTATATGGACGAGCATGAAATCTTTGAGGAAGTTTTAAACGATCAACAAGCTCCTTAGAAGCCACGTTTATGCATGATCCACTATCAATAATCAAGGTACATAGAAACCCTCCTATTTTGCAACGAGTGTGGAACAAATTCTCTCTTTGGTCTTTGCTTGGCGAGGCTTCTACATGCAAAGCCCTTCTAATCATGAACAATTGGCCTCTCCTCATATTCGGCCTTAGACAAAACCTTCTTAGGTTTTTCATTAGATGGTGTGGGATTAGGGTTTGTGGCTTTGTTGATTCTTTGTTCAATGAAGTAAAATATGTAGGTTTGGTAAAAGGAACATATGGCTTCTTTCCATCCTCCTTGGAACGCTTCTTAACTTTCAATGCCTTCTTACACAAATCATTAAAATCAACATATTGCACCAAATCTAATTCTCGTTCAATGGAACGATTTAGTCCCTTTAAAAATCGAGCAATTTTCATACTTTCCTTCTCTTTGAAGGTTGCATAACAATGCTAACTTCTCAGATTCAGCAACATATTCATTGACACTCATAGATCCTTGGTATAAAGAAGTTAGTTTTATGTAATTTTGTTGCTCAAAATCAATTGGGACATACTTGTCACGCATCTTTGCATGCAACTTCACCCAAGAAGTCATTTTTGCCTTGTTTTGACGTAGCCTCTTGGCCTTCAAACCCTCATACCAAAACCCTGCACTCTTCACAAGGCGAATATATGCAATCTTGAAGGTTTTTCAGTCATCAAAGCCCTTATATTCCGCAATTTTCTCAACTTGGTGTTCCCATTCTAAGTAATCCTCTGGAGTCATCAAGTTTAATGCCTCGATCATCCAATGTAGACTTTCGTTTAGGCTTCTTCTTTGAGTCAAGGGTTGAATCTGACGAAGATGGGTCACCATCTTCATCATCCTCTTCGTCACTTCCCTTCCCTTTGTAGTAGATGCTATTAGGATCGTTTTGTCGTTGAGATTGACGAACAAGTGCATCTAACCTTGCCTTTTCTTGTTTATTCCCTAACTCCAAGGCTTGTAATTTTTTGAGGATAACCCTTCGGAAGTTTTTAGTAGCCTCAAGAAACTCCTCTTCCGCCATAAGTAATCGAAAACCTGAAATCTGATACCAAATTGATGCGGATTTTAACTGGTACTCGCAAATAACACTCAAAACTCACGAAAATATTCAATCTTAGTTATCAAATCCAAATAACTTTGATTGATTGCTAATTAATTAAACCAATCCAGAGAATAACTAATTAGAATTCTAACAATGTAATTTAACCCAAAGTCACAAAGTTAGGAACAAAAATAGTCACGCATAAAAATTGACGCAACTAGTGTATCTTTATTTTTTTGTGAATCAAAACTTAATTAATTACATCCTATTGTTGAGACTATTTATAGGTATAATCAACAACAGAATCCTAACTAAATTCTACCTAAGAAACACGCACAAGATAGGCAAATAAATCCTACTTGTGTGCAACTTGCATAACAAACTAAAGTTAAGATTGCCACATCATGCAACTTGCACTTTGATCTTATCTTTCCTAACAAACTCTAACTAACTAACTAATCAAGAATTTATCCTAACAACTTGACTAAATAATTAATAAACAAGATAATTATCAGAATTAAGCCCAAAAATCACGAATTAACTTGGTGCCCAAGAACTTTGAAAATCGCCAAAATTTCCGCCAGTTTTTGCTTCGTCAATTTTGCGCCACTTTTCAAGATTTCCAAGAAACTTCAAGAAATGCTTCGATTCGATCTTTTATTCAAGGAACTTTCAAGAAACTATTCTTCATGCTGGATTCCATCAATCATGACTCATAGACTTACCAAGATAATCACAAAACACCATATGGAAAAACCCTACCAAGTGGAGTGGGGAAAAACCTTAGGCTCAACAAACACACTTAGCCCTACCTTTCTTTCCTTGCACCCAAAGGCTATTATTCCTTTATGGAAATGTCCCATGAGAGTCTTGTAACCCATGTTTGCCTTCTATCCACATTCAAACTCATAGGATTAAGCATTAAGTTCACAGATTCATCCACCTTGCTTGAATCCTCATTCAAATTCACATCACGCCCCTAGCACGTTTATGAGACTTATGAACAAAGTTTTGAAGCATATCTGGGTAAGTTTGTTGTTGTACGCTTAGATGATATATTGGTTTATAGCATCTAAGACAAGTTTTTGAGACTTTAAGGCAACAAAAACTGTACGGAAAATTGGAGAAGTATTATTTTATGGTGCAAAGTGTAACGTTTTTGGGTTATGTGGTGTCAAAAGATGGGGTTTCAGTTGATAAATCCAAAGTTGACGCAATTAAGTCATGGCCAACACCCACAAACGTAACTAAAGTTCGATCTTTCCATGGGTTGGCTTCCTTCTATAGGAGGTTTGTCAAAAATTTCTCATTTATTGTTGCTCCTATGACTGAATGCATTAAAAAGGATAAGAGATTTGAGTGGACAAAAGAGGCACAAATTGCATTCGAAAAGATCAAGAATATGTTATGCCACACACCTATTCTGGCATTGCCTGATTTTTCAAAACCTTTTGAAGTAGAAACAGATGCAAGCTATGTGGGAATTGGTGCAGTTTTGGTGCAGGGTAAAAGGCCAATTGCTTATTTCAGTGAAAAATTGAATGGAGCCAGGTTGAATTATTCAACTTACGATAAGGAATTTTATCCAATTGTTAGGGTTCTAGATCATTGGAGTCATTATTTGAGACCCAACCATTTCATCCTGCATTCTGATCATGAAGCACTGAAACATATCAATGGTCAGCAGAAACTGAATCCTAGACATGCCAAATGGGTTGAGTTCCTTCAATCTATAAATTTTTCATCTAAATATAAAGATGGCAAGTCTAATGTGGTGGCAGATGCACTTTCTAGAAGATATGCGTTGATTAATGTCCTGAATTGCAAGCTATTGGGTTTAGAACATATCAAGACATATTATGAATCTGATGTAGAATTGGGTCCTATAATGCAGCAACTAGGAAGTGGAGTAGTGGGATCCTATGTTTTACATGATGGGTTCCTATTTAAAGGGAATCAGTTATGCGTGCCTAATTGTTCAATCAGAGAATTATTGGTCAGAGAGGCGCATGGAGGAGGTCTTGCAGGGCACTTTGGAATTGCTAAAACACTGAGCATGCTGCAAGAACATTTTTACTGGCCCAAGATGATTAGAGATGTGGAAGCTGTAATTTCTCAATGTGTTATATGTCAGAAGGCTAAAGCAACTTTTCATCAAGGGTTATACACACCATTACCGATTCCTGATGGTCCCTGGAAGATGTCTCAATGGATTTCATTGTTGGGCTACCTAGGACTGCGCGAAATAATGATTCAAACATGGTAGTGGTGGACAGATTTTCGAAGATGGCACACTTTACTCCTTGTCATAAGACTGACGATGCTGTTAATGTTGCAAAGCTATACTTTAGCGATATCATTCGATTGCATGGGATTCCTAAAACAATTGTATGTGACAAGGATTCCAAATTTATGAGCTATTTTTGGAAATCACTATGGAAGCTGGTCGGTACCAGGTTACTTTTTAGTACTTCCTATCATCCACAAACTGATGGGCAGACTGAAGTGACAAACAGGACCTTGGGAGTATTATTGCGTGGATTGGTAAGCAAAACTCAGAAGGATTGGGATTTGAAACTGGCGCATGCTGAATTTGCCTACAACAGATCACCTACTTATGCAACCAAACATTCACCTTTTGAAGTGGTAATGGCATTAACCCTAAATTGCCAATTGATTTCATTGGTGTTCCTAAAGGTGAGTTGGTTCACAAAATTGCTTTGGATCAGATTGAATATATGCAGAAATTACATGCACAGATTAGAGCAAGAATTGAAAAGATGAATGATCAGTATAAATTGCGAGCCAATAAGCACAGAAACACACGCACATTTCAGGAAGGTGATTTGATTTGGCTACATCTCAGGAAGGAAAGGTTTCCTAACAACAGGAAAAATAAATTGATGCCTAGATGTGATGGGCCATTCAAAATTTTGAAGAAAGTTGCTGATAATGCTTATCAACTTGAACTACCAGGTGAATATGGGGTTCATGCTACGTTTAACATTGGTGATTTATCTCCATATATACCTGATGAACAAGTTCGAAGTTTGAGGTCAAACTCTTTTGAAGAAGCGGAGGATGATACAAATGCAAGTATCAGTGATATTGGTGATATTGATGAAATAAGTTATGGAAAATTTGATAACAACTTCGAAGGTGGTGATGTCAATGGTGATATCAAGAGTGGCAATGGGAAGTGATGTGGCATGACAAGTCAGTTGCCATGTGTCAGCCTCTGAGTGGACCACGTGTCCCTATTTTTCTTATAAAATGATGACATGGGATTGCCACATGGCAGTGATGAGTCCGCCATGAGTGGACCCTACACGGCCACGTGTCATCTCACAATTGGACCACGAGTCCTTAAAATGCCAGCATGGGATTGCCACGTGGCAGTGATGAGCCTGCCATGAGTGGGCTCCACACTGCCACGTGTCAACTTCTGACTGGTCCATATGTAATCCTACATTTGCCACATGTCAAGCTCTTATTCGCCAACGAAAAAAGAGCTAAAACAAACCATGGGGCCTTATAAGTTCTCTGCTAAAAGCCCATTAGGCAAATGAAGGAAGGTAATCAAAGAGATGATGACAAGTGTCGCAATGTCAGTGGGTAAGAAATTGTACATAAGGCTATAAATAGTCCAAAAAATTCTGATAACAAGTACACTAAAGATTAAGACAAAAACACTTACTAAAAAGGGAAAACTTCTCTCTAGAACTTCTCTCTAGAATTGTTTACTTGTTGATTATTGTTCACTTACTCTCCTTCTGATGTGAATTTTGTTATAAACAAACGCCACTCACACAAGATAAACTTAGAGCACAAATTTGATAAAGCAACGCACCACAAATTCGAACTTCTAAGGCGAATAATTGATAGAATTTGATTAAAGCAAAGCACCCTCAAATCCTAAAAACTATCCTCACGTGAGATAAAGCTCAAAGCACCACTCACTCAATCGAATTTCCTCACAAGAAATTCTCACAAAATTTTGTTTACTTACGTGAAACAATAAAACCGGAAACAATGTGTTTTCAATCAATCTAATCTGAATTTTATTGATGTATTTTACATCCTATTTATAGCTAAACATATCACACAATATGTGAATATCCTAAACAAATCCTAACTACCCTAGATTTATGGTATAACAAACTAAGATTAGGATAACAAGATAATCTCCACAAAACCGGATACAATCTTGCGCCATATACTTGAAATCTGATTTTCTAGCCTAAATCTTAGATATTTTGAGAAACAAATCTAAGGACAATATTTCCAACTAACTAACTGAAGTTGACCAAGTCAAACAACACGGAAAACACCGTTGACAACGTTGCCCAAATCCTTCAAAATCTTTCAAAAATCCCGCCATATAACCCGCTATAGTTTCCTTTGATTTTTGATGGACTTCCATTTTCAAGAACTTCAAGAAACCCTTTGAGCTTCGATCTTTATTTCAAGAAACCTTCAATCTTGTGTTTCCCATGTTTGATTCCATCAACCATGACTCATAAACTAAATAAGAAAATCACAAAACACCATATGGTAAAACCCTATCAAATGAAGTGGGAAGAAAACCCATATAGCTCAACACTCCTAAACTACTAATTATGCTTGAAAACCCATATAGCTCAACACTCCTAAACTACTAATTATGCTTGCTTGATTTTTACGTGAGGAGACTTGTGCATGTCACCATGCACACGTAAAAATTCACCCTAGTCAACCCTAAGAGTCTTGTGTCTCCATAAGCCACTAGCTCTCCCATGGTTGCATCTTGTTTTGCACCTTCTATCAAACCTTCGAAGTTTTGCTCATTGATATTCGTATCACCTTCAAATACTTACTTAAGCATCGGAGGGGGAAATAATCCTACGAGTTTTATTGTCCCTTNCTACGAGGATTATTGTCCCTTTTTTGCAGGTACTTGGAGGGTACGTCAACAGGCAACCAATCCATTCACGCATCCAGTCTACGTCAGCGAAATCCTTACAGTCCCTACCCCACCTCATTGCTTTAGCAACAACATTTGGCGCTGTCTGAGGGGAGGATTCCTAACAATGACTGGAACTAGAATACCTACTGAGGATGAGACCAGATACCTAGACCAGACTGGAAATTACCAAACTGGGGAAGGTATTGGCTCACCGAGAAGAACACAAGAACAAACTGATTTTGGAAACCAACCTGTGACCATGAGTCAGCTCAAGAGTATCTTGGCTGGGTTCCAAGAGAACCTGGCGGAAACTCTACGGGAGTATTCCACCAAGAAAACTCAAGAGAAGGTTGAGACACAACGCCCTTCATCTTCAAAGATGAAAGGTGTGATGATTGAGGAAGGCCAAGGCCAGGAAAGATTGACTTTCCATGAGAAAGTTGAGAAATTGAGGAAGGATCGAACTCCACTGAAAACTCAATGGGGTGTGGTGAAGAGGTACCCTGTCACTCCCAGATTTAAGCCAAAACGGGAGTTGGCAGGTAAGGAAGCTGGATCTAGCAAGACTCAAACTGATGCTAGAGAACTCATTGAGTTCAAGAAGGCCATTGCAAGTGATGCTCGAGAGTATTTGGAGCAAAAGAAATCATCTAGCCGGGATGCAAGAGAATATCTTGATGCCAAAAAAGCCTCTAGCATGGATACAAGAGAGTATCTGAAGGCTAAAAGGGCTTGGAAGGAAGGAGGCCGACCTGGTTCATCTGAAGAATCATCAACTAGGGAGATGACTGACTCCCATCATGTTTCCTTGGAATCAGGAGAACATGCAAGTCTACGAGACTAATTGAAAAGAAGAAAGCTGATAAGGCCGATCAGTGCAGAAAAGAACAGATGATCAAGTATTGGGAGGATATAGGCAAAACAAGTAATCCTTGCCGAGAGTCAACAAAGGTTGTCCATAACCCTACGGGGGCTANACCCTACGGGGGTTGTTGGACAAATGCCTAATAACACAATGATGGAATGGAAGACACCGTTCTCCATGTTCATCATGATGGCTCCACGTCCCAATAAGTTTAAAATGCCTCAAATTGAGCCATTCGACGGGACCACTGACCCGGAGGAGCATCTAGCTACCTATAAACATTTGATGTACTTCCAGGATCCGGATGATGTGACCTGGTGTCGATACTTTCCAGCAACCCTGAAAGGAATTGCCCAGAAATGGTTCAATAGCCTCCCTGATCAATCAATCAACAATTTTCATGAATTGAGTACGATCTTTGTACATCATTTCATGGCAAACAAGAGGGAGAGAAAGACCAGCATGCATCTGGCCAAAATAGTGCAAGGAGAAAAGGAGTCTCTAAGAAGTTATGTGCAAAGATTCAATCTGGAATCTTTGCAAATCCCCAACTTATCTGAAGGTGTGGCCTTCGATAACTTTTTTAGAGGTCTCCGAGACGGAACTTTTAAATTTGATATTGTAAGAAGAAATTGCAAAACGCTGAAAGGAATTCTGGAAGAAGCTGAATGTTTCATTCATGCACAAGAGCTCTGTGCTTCCACCAGGAAGGACAGAAGAGATGATAGAAAGAGTGAATCACACTCTAAAAACAAGGATCAAAAGAAACATGCCACCTGGGCAACTAGGACATCAGGCAAGGGAGGAAACTTCCAAAATAAGAAAAGAAAGCCTAATGATGGTCCTAAGATAGAGTTCACCAATGATCTCCATTCGGTTTTCAGGGAAATTCGCAATAAGGTTGAGATTGATGATCCACCACCTCTAAGAACTGCCAAAGAAGATAGGGACTCAAGTAAATACTGTCACTTTCACAAAGATATAGGGCATCATACTAATGATTGCTTCAATCTTAAGAGGACCCTGGAATCTCTTGCTATCAAGGGAAAAATTTCCCAACACTTGATCAAATCTCATGACAAGAACACCAAACAAAAGATGGAATTCAAGGCTAGTGAGCCTAAAGATGGTGTTGAGACCGAAGAGGATGTGGTGTATGTCATCTTCGGTGGGTTCGCAGCTGGCGGACTAACCCTTCGAGGGAATAAAGAGTACTTACGGAGTCTCTCCCGAGAAGGATCGCCGGAGATGGGGCATGATGCCAAGGTCAAGTTTCCAGAAGTTATGATCAGTGATAAAGACCGAGGCAATGTTCGTACACCACATGATGATCCCTTGGTGGTGGAACTGAAAGTGGCTAACATGAGGGTCAAACGAATATTGATAGACACTGGCAGCTCATCTGACATCATTAGTTATGCTTGCCTCAAGAAGTTGAAGTATGATGTGTCTACCTTGGAACCTATCCATCACCCTATTATTGGTTTCGGGGGAGGAGTAATCAACCCTTTGGGTACTGTCTCCCTACCAGTGACGATAGGGGAAAAGGAATGCGCAAGAAACATGGTCGTCAAGTTCCTGGTGGTCAAAGAACTATCAGCATACAATATTATTTTGGGACGGCCAACCTTGAACGCATCCAGAGCAGTAATTGTTACACATCTCATGCTCATGAAGTATGAGTGTAACAATGGAACTGTAGGAACTCTTCGTGGGGATCAACAAATGGCCCGAGAATGTTATATCACCACTCTTAAACCTACTGCTTGGGTTGAAGAGGTGGAAGAGCCAACAAAGAAGAGGAAGACCGAGAGTATGGCTAAAAATGAACTAATGGCCATTCATAATTTGAGCCAAGTAACTCGGCCTCAGGCAGTTGGTGAACATGAAGATTTCGTTCTTGACGAAGTCAAGCCTGACCAAACGGTCAAGGTAGGCCAGGGCCCAGACGACCATGTTGGGGCAGAAATGAGGAAGCTACTCAGAGAGTTCAGGGATGTCTTTGCATATGAGGTAGAGGAGATGCCAGGCATTGACCCAAGTATAGCTGTACATAAGCTAAATGTGAAACCCGATGCTAAGCCAATTCACCAAAAGAAGAGAAACTTGGGCGAACTTCGCAATAAGGTAGCAGAGGAAGAAGTGAATAAGCTTTTGGAAGCAGGATTCATCAGACCATGCCAGTATCCTGACTGGGTGGCTAACATGGTCTTGGTTCCAAAGCCAAACGGCACCATGAGAATGTGTGTCGATTATACTGATCTTAACAAAGCTTGTCCAAAGGATAGCTTTCCTTTGCCAAAGATTGACCGATTGGTTGGTTCAACGGCATGACATGCATTATTGAGTTTTATGGACGCCTACTCAGGATTTCATCAAATTCCTCTATGGGAGGAAGATGAAGAAAAAACAGCTTTTGTAACTGAGAAGGGTTTATATTGCTATACAAGGATGCCATTTGGTCTTAAAAATGCTCCAGCAACCTTCCAACGTCTGGTAAATAATGTTTTCAAACAGCAATTGGGATGGAACATGGAAGCATACATTGATGACATGATTGTCAAGAGTAAAGAAATGAAAGATCATGTGGCAGACTTAAGAGAGACCTTCGAAACATTAAGGAGGTATAAGATGAAGTTAAACCCAAAGAAGTGTGTTTTTGGGGTAACTTCTGGAAAATTTTTGGGCTTTCTTGTGGATGAACGAGGGATTGAGGTTAATCCAGACAAAGTCAAGGCTGTGCTAGATATGACCTCTCCTCGAAACGTTAAAGAGGTGCAAAAACTAACCGGATGCCTAGCTGCTCTTGGTAGATTTCTATCAAGGGCAGGTGATAAATGCCATTATTTTTTTGATACGATCAAAAGAAAGGCAAAGGCAGGCAAGGGCAGTCCTTTGTTCAAATGGACGGAGGAAGCCGAATCAGCTTTCATTCATTTAAAAGAGCACCTACATACTCTCCCAAGATTAATCAGTCCCATTGAAAAAGAAACTTTGTTTATTTATTTAGTGGTATCAGATCATGCACTCTCAGCCGTTCTGTTAGCTGAGAGAAATGGAGTCCAATATCCGATATACTTTGTGAGTCACGTACTACAAAATGCTGAGATCAGATACGCTCTGATTGAAAAGTTTGGACTTGATGTGAATTTTGTTATAAACAAACGCCACTCACACAAGATAAACTTAGACTACAAATTTGTTAAAGCAACGCACCACAAATTCGAACTTCTAAGGCGGATAATTGATAGAATTTGATTAAAGCAAAGCACCCTCAAATCCTAAAAACTATCCTCACGTGAGATAAAGCTCAAAAGCACCACTCACTCAATCGAATTCCTCACAAGAATCCTCACAAAATTATGTTTACTTACGTGAAACAATAAACCGGAAACAATGTGTTTTCAATCAATCTAATCTGAATTTTATTGATGTATTTTACATCCTATTTATAGTTAAACATATCACACAATATATGAATATCCTAAACAAATCCTAACTACCCTAGATTTATGGTATAACAAACTAAGATTAGGATAACAAAAATCCTACTCGCTATCGGATACAATCTTGCGCACCAAGGTTGTAATCTGATTTTCTAGGATATTTTGAGAAACAAATCTAAGGACAATATTTCCTACTAACTAACTAAAGTTGACCAAGTCAAACAACACGGAAATCACCGTTGACAACGTTGCCCAGAATCGTCCAAATCTTTCAAAAATCCCGCCATATAACTCGTTATATTTCCCTTTGATTTTTGATGGACTTCCATTTTCAAGAACTTCAAGAAACCCTTTGAGCTTCAATCTTTATTTCAAGAAACCTTCAATTCTGTGTTTTCCATGCTTGATTCCATCAACCATGACTCATAAACTAAATAAAAAAATCACAAAACACCATATGGTAAAACCCTATCAAATGAAGTGGGAAGAAAACCCATATAGCTCAACACTCCTAAACTACTAATTATGCTTGCTTGATTTTTACGTGAGGAAGCTTGTACATGTTACCATGCACACGTAAAAATTCACCCTAGCCAACCCTAGGAGCCTTGTGTCTCCATAAGCCACTAACTCTCCCATGGTTGCATCTTGTTTTCCACCTTCTATCAAACCCTCGAAGTTTTGCTCATTGATATTCAATCAACGGAAAATCAAGCATGCATATGGCGGATTTTTGGAAGATTTTTGAAGTTATGGGCAACGTTGTCAACGCGTTTTTCAAGTTGTTTGACTTGGTCAACTTAGTTTGTTGTTTCGAAATATAGTGGCTAGATTTGATTTGCAAAATTCTAAGATTGACTAGAAAATCAGATTACAAAATATATGTGCAAAGATATGTATCCGGTTTTGTTAGGATTTTCTTGTTATCCTATCTTAGTTTGTTATGCCATATATCTAAGGTAGTTAGGATATGTTAGATTTCTGAAATATTGTGTGATATGTTTAG
>PYUH01000215.1:955-82074 GCA_016808085.1 Suaeda aralocaspica
TTTAATTAGTTGCCTTATTTCGATTGTAAAGCTAATATTTGCGGCGAATTTTAACCTACCATGTTATATTAGCTATTTTATTTCTGTTTTGTTTTTAAGTTATTATTGGCATATGTAGGACATTATTTAGTGTAACTCAAGCTATATATATAGTCTTGTATTTGAAATGATGGAAATACAGAGAAATTTGCCAAAAAAAACGTTGTTCACTTGTGTGAGTTTTAACTTGCTAGAGGGTTAGCTAAGTTGTCCCCCACACGGTTGAGAGTTCTCAATTTGAGAGTTCTATTTTTGGTTAGTATTCCAAGACTTGATCTTAGGTAGTTGTTGGGTAGTTTGAGAATCCCTAAACACCTACACACCCAAACTGAGTGAGATCCTCTTTGTATATCTCGAGTCTAGGGATGATAATCCCCTAACTTGCTTGTTCTTCCAATTAAAATCTTAAAACACAAAAGAACTATCTTCAGCTTTCAGTTCAATTGTGATCAAAGTATCCAACTTAGATTACACATCAAAACTGGTTGGAACTAAGTTACTTTTTAGTTACTTCCTATCCACCCACAAACTGATGGGAGACTGAGTGAACGACAGAAACATTAGGGGTATTGTTGCATGGATTAGTAATGCGGAATCCAAAAGATTGGGTTTTGAACCTGAAGCGCATGCTGAGTTGTCTTCATCCAAAATCACCTACTTTTGCACCAAGCATTCACCTTTTGAAGTGGTTCATGGCATCAACCCTACAATTGCCAATGAGTTCATCTGTGTTCCTAAAGGTGAGTTGGTTCATAGAATGGGTTGGAAAAAAAATTGAATATCTGAAGATCAATTCATGCACAGATCAGAGATACAATGCAAGCTCAATGAATATAATATTATATTACTGAAATAAAGTGATGCTGGATGCTGTCAAACTCTTCGAAGGTGGTGATGTCAATGGTTCAATGGTAAGGATGCAACCTAGGTTGAAATAGTTGCTTATGGAATATCAACCATATGGGGTTGCATCAAGGGCAGGGTTTGCGTGCTGCATGGTCAATGTCAGCTAATATGGACATAAATCAAGGGCACTGATGGAGGCCATTTGGGGGGACAAGATGGTTTGCCTTGAGTTGTTTCCCCACAGTCTTTTCTCCTTCTCTCATTTTGGACATTGAGTCATGTATTACTTGTAGAGTCTTGGTCATCATAACTATGCTGAAATGGATGGAGGACAGATTCTGAAGTATTCGTGATTACAAAGATGGATCTTGAAGTCATTTCTTGAATTTCTTGAAGTTCTGGAAAAAATTGCGCAAAAAGGTAACGAATATGATGGGGCGTATTTTTGCATTTTCCAAGATCTGGCCAGCAAGTATTCTTGTAATTTTTAGCTTCAAATCTGATGATTATCTTGTAATTAGTTATTTGTTAATAGGTTGTTTTAGTAATTTTCTTAATTGGTTAGTAGTTAGAGTTGTGTTAGACAAGCTAAGTCAAGTCATTGCATGATGAGGGTGGTCATGCTTATCTTACTTGTTAGTGGTGAGGGACGATTTCTACTTCTTTGTAAGTGTATTTTAGTTGATTTTAGGTAGGATTGTTTATGATTATAACCTATAAATAATCTCAACTTAGTTGTAATAAAAGTTAGAGTTGAATAAAAAGTTTGTTTGTTTACTGAAAACAAAAATCCAAAATTTAAGAGTTTCGATTATTTCTTTATACTCTTGTGATTTAATTAGTAGCTTTGAGGGTGCTTAGGCTTTAATACAAGAGTAATTGATCAAACTAAATTAAGAATCTTGGTTACCTTGTCTTTATAGATTCGAATTTTAGTTTATACCCTTGTGAGTTTTTGTCTATACGAAAATTCACATCATTAGAGCAAGGATTGAAAGGTGAATGGACATATAAGAAGCCAGCCAATAAGCCCAGGAAACCCACAATTTCAAGGAGGAGATTTGGTTTGGTACATCTCAGGAGGTAAGGTTTCCTAATCTAGGAAAATAATTAATGCCTAGATGTGATGGACATTCAAAATTTGAAAAAGTTTGGTGATATGTTAATCAACTTGAGTACCAGGTGAATATGGAGTCCATGCTACTTTTAATATGGTGATTTATCCTCCAATGTGCCTGATGAACAACTTCGGAGTTTGGTTACATCTCAGGAAGGGTAAGGTTCCTAATCTAGGAAAAATAAATTAATGCCTAGATGTGATGGACCATTCAAAATTTTAAAAAAGTTGGTGTATAAGCTTATCACTTGAGTTACCAAGTGAAATGGAGTCCTGTACTTTATATGGTGATTTATTCCCATATGTGCCTGATGAACACTTCGAGTTTGAGTCAAACTCTTTGAAGAAGGGGATGATGATACAAAGTGCAAGCATCAGTGATATTAATTATATTAATGAAATAGTGATGGCGACTTTTGTGATGTGAATTTTTTTATAACAAAAAAAACGCCACTCACACAAGATAAACTTAGAACACAATTTATAAAGCAACGCACCACAAATTCGAATTCTAAGGCGAATAATTGATAGATTTGATTAAAAAGCCAGCACCTAAAATCCTAAAACTATCCTCGACTGAGATAAAGCTCAAAAGCACCACTCACTCGTCGAATTCTCAAAGAAATCCTCACAAATTTTTTCTTCTTCAGTGAAACAATAAACGGAACAATGTGGTTTTCAATCAATCTAATCTGAATTTTTTGATGTATTTTACTCCTATTTTAGCTAAACATATCACACAATATGTGAATTCTAAACAAATCCTAACTACCCTAGTATAACAAACTAAGATTAGGATAACAGAAATTCTACGAAACCGATACAATTTGCGCCATATACTTGTAATCTGATTTTCAGCCTAATCTAGATATTTTGAGAAACAAATTAAGGACATATTTCACTACAACTAAAGTTGACCAAGTCAAACAACACGGAAACAACCGTTGACAACGTTGCCCGAATCTCAAAATCTTCAAAAATCCCGCCAAATAACTCCTTTGATTTTTGATGGACTTCCATTTTCAAGAACTTCAAGAAACCTTTTGAGCTTCATCTTTTTTTCAAGAAACCTTCAATTTTGTGTTTCCCTGTTTGATTCCATCAACCATGACTCATAAACTAATAGAAATCACAAACACCATATGGTAAAACCCTATATGAAGTGGGAAGAAACCTATAGCTCACACTCCTAAACTACTAATTATGCTTGTTGATTTTTACGTGAGGAAACTTGTCATGTCACCATGCACACGTAAAAATTCACCTAGCCAACCCAAGAGTCTTGTGTCTCCATAAGCCACTAGCTCTCCCATGGTTGCATCTTGTTTCAAACCTTCGAAGTTTTGCTCATTGATATTCGTATCACCACCACAAATTTACCAGTAAGGCTTTTAAAACTTCGTTCATCAACCTCATAAATGTACTAGGCGGGTGTTAGTTAAACCAAAGGCATGATAACCATTCATAAAGCCTAGTTTTGTTTTGAAAACTGTTTTCCACTCGTCACCCTTCTTTCATTCGAATCTATGATAGCCACTTCTCTCCAAGTTTTGAAACAATTAGACCCATGTAATTCATCTAATAAATCGTTCCAAACGAGGTATAGGAAACTATACTTGATGTGATATTGTTAACACTGCCCTTGAATCAATACCATTCTCCAAGTTCCATCTTTCTTAGGTACTATCAATGTAGGCACAGCACATGGACTCATGCTCTCTCTGCGTACCCCTCTCCATTAATTCCTCAATCTGCCTTTGTCTCTCCTTTGTTCCTCTGGATTACATCTATATGCAGGCTTGTTGGGAATTGAGACCCAGGAATACGATCAATGTGATGCTCAATTCCCGTGTTGGTGGTAATCCTGGTGGCAACTCATTAGGAAACACATCTGAAAACTCATTCAACATGGGATGCAAAACCCTAGGAATTTCTGGGGCTTCATCTTTTACCTACTTGGCTATCAACATATATGACATAGAGCTTGTTTTCATCTCCCTTTCTAACTCTTTTCCACCAACTAACAAAACACCTCTAGAGTTACTCATGTTTAACTTAGGTTTAGAAATCATCAAAGGTTTTAATGCAAATGATTTCTCATTANGAAATCATCAAGGGTTTTAATGCATATGATTTCTCATTAGGGTTCTTGCGCACAATATAGACATTTGTTCTCCCATTAAACTTCACAAAACGGTCATATTGCCAAGGTCTACCCAATAATATATGACAAGCATCCATAGGACAAACATCACAAAGTACTTGATCCTCAAATTTACCAATTTTAAACGCAATCAAAGCTTGTTTGTTTACCTTAACATCGCTTGTGTTACTAAGCCAATGTAGCTTGTATGGTTGAGGATGTACCTTTGTAGGAATTGCGAGCTTTTCCACCAACAATGTAGAGACTACATTTGTGCAACTTCCAGTATCTATGATCACATCACAAAGCTTGCCTTGAACATTACACCTTGTGAGAAAAATTTTGTCTCGTTGACTCTCCAAAGGTTGCGCATTTTGGGATTGTAACACCCTACGCAAAACCAAGGATTGGCCTTGTGTTTCTGGTTGAACCTCTTCCGTTTCTTCTTCCATAGTTTCATATTTGGCATAATCTTCCTCTCCCTCATCTTCATACAANTCTCCCTCATCCCCATACACCTCCTCCTCTTCTTCAAGGTTTTCCTCATCTACCCAATTTCGAGTTGTTGTGACCCTAGCATGAGGACAATCTCTTTGAATGTGACCTTGCCCTTTACACTTGAAACAAATAATGCGTGGATCACTACTTTGAGGCTTTGAAGTTGAGCTCTTATCCTTGATGAAGGGTGGTTTAGTAACCTTATCAAAGTTTAATTTTTGAGGAAAGGTATCACGTTTTTCCTTAGGATCGTAAGTTTTAAAGTATGGTTTTGGCTTACGTGCAACTTGCTTTTCAACTCTTGCAGCCACTCTACAAACTTCATCAAAGGTCCAATAAGGTTGTAATTCGACCTTCTCCCTTATATTGTCATCTAGACCAGCCACAAAACGAGCCACTTTGTGGTCCTCCTTCTCCTCTAAGTCACAAACCATAATCAATTTTTCGAACTGCACAATGTATTCATCAACAGATTTTCTATCTTGTTTCAATGTATACATCTTAATGAAGTTGTTTTGCTCGAAATCTTGAGGGACAAAACGTTTCCTCATCTCCCTCTTTAACTTAGACCATGAAGAGATTTTCGACCTACCTTCCTTCCTTCTTTTCCTTTGTAACCCCTCAAGCCATAGACTTGCATAGGAAGTGAGTTTTAACTCCGCTAATTTGTAGGACTTATGATCATCATACTCCTTGTAACGAAAAATCCTCTCAACTCTACGAATCCAATCTAAAAATTTTTCAGGATCCATACCTCCATTAAACTCAGGAATTTCGAGTTTAAGATTTCGATCATCATCCCTCATCTTTCCCTTGCGTTTGTGCCTTGACCTAGGTTCCTCATTGTCAATAGAACTTGATGAGTATCCTTTTTTTGGTTTACGCACACTTCTCACACTTTCTTGCTCACTTGAACTTGATGATGAGCCATCCCCTTGCTTAGATTTAGTAGGAGTTTTCTTGGTAGAAGCCATGATAGTTAAGACTTCATCTAAACGAGCCTTCAACTCGTCAATCTCCCCTTGCATTCGTAATTCTTTTGCTTGAGCCAAGCTTAAACCTTTCGTGAATCCTTGTGGATTCTCGTCTCCACCCTCTTGAGCCATGAGAATTGATGATGAGAACTTGAGATTGAACGAATCTCTCAACGAGAGCACCAAAAGTTGATGTGAATTTTGTTATAAACAAACGCCACTCACACAAGATAAACTTAGAATACAAATTTGATAAAGCAACGCACCACAAATTCGAATTTCTAAGGCGAATAATTGATAGGATTTGATTAAAGCCAAGCACCCTCAAATCCTAAAACTATCCTCACGTGAGATAAAGCTCAAAAGCACCAATCACTCGTCGAATTCCTCACAAGAAATCCTCACAAAGTTGTTTTCTTTCGTGAAACAAATAAGACGGAAACAATGTGTTTTCAATCAATCTAATCTGAATTTTATTGATGTATTTTACATCCTATTTATAGCTAAATATATCATACAATATGTGAATATCCTAAACAAATCCTAACTACCCTAGATTTAAGGTATAAACAAACTAACATTAGGATAACAAAGATTTACTCAATATCGGATTCAAGTCTTGCGCACCAAGCTTGAAATATGATTTTCTAGCCTAAATCTTAAATATTTTGAGAAACAAATCTAAGGACAATATTTTCTACTAACTAACTAAAGTTGACCAAGTCAAACAACACGGAAAACACGGTTAACAACGTTGCCCAATTCCTTCAAAATCGTTCCAAAATCCCGTAATCCAACCCGCCATATTTTCCTTTGATTTTTGATGGACTTCCATTTTCAAGAACTTCAAAAAACCTTTTGAGCTTCAATCTTTCTTTCAAGAAACCTCCAATTTTGTGTTTCCCATATTTGATTCCATCAACCATGACTCATAAACTAAATAAGAAAATCACAAAACACCATATGGTAAAACCCTATCAAGTGAAGTGGGAAGAAAACCCATATAGCTCAACATTCCTAAACTACTAATTACTCTTGTTTGATTTTTACGTGAGGAAACTTGTACATGTCACCATGCACACGTAAAAATTCACCCTAGCCAACCCCAAGAGTCTTGTGTCTCCATAAGCCACTAGCTCTCCCATGGTTGTATCTTGTTTTGCACCTTCTATCAAACCATCGAAGTTTTGCTCATTGATATTCATATCACTTTGAAGGTGGTGATATCAATGGTGTCAATGGTAAGGATGCAACCATAGGTGAAATAGTTGCTTATGGAAATATCAACCATATGGGTGCATAAAGGGTAGGGATTTGCGTGTGCATGGTCACGTGTCAATAATATGGCACGCAAATCAAGGCAAGAATGGTGGATTTGGGGAACAAAATGGTTTTAGCCTATGAGTTTTTTTCCCACAGGGTTTTTCTCATTTTTGGCATTGAGTCTTTTATTTCTTTTAGAGTCTTGGTCATCATAATTATGCTAAAATGTATGGAGGACAGATTCTTGAAAATTTCTTCATTAAAAGATTGGATCTTGAAGCATTTCTTGAAGTTGTTGAAAGTTTGCGCAAAAAAAAGGGACGAATATGGGGTTTTATTTTTGCGATTTTTCCAAGATCTTGGGCAGCAAGAATTCTTGTAATTTTTAGCTTAAAAACTGATGGTTATCTTGTTAATTAGTTATTTAGATAAGTTGTTAGGATATTTTCTTGATTTGTTAGTTAGTTAGAGTTTGTTAGACAAGATAAGATCAAGTGCAAGTTGCATGATGAGGTGGCATGCTTATCTTTATCTTGTTAGTGTGTGAGGGACGAAATTCCTATGCTTTGTACGTGTATTTTAGTTGATTTTTGTTAGGATTTTGTTGTTGATTATACCTATAAATAATCTCAACATTAGGATGTAATTAATTAAGTTGGAGTTGAATAAAAAACGTTGTTTGTTTACTTGAAAACAAAAATCCGAAATTTTAAGAGTTGGTGATTAAATTTTTTATACTCTTGTGATTTAATTTGTTGTGTTGAGGGTGCTGAGGCTTTAATCAATGGACTAGTTGATTAAACAAAAATCCCTTGTGAGTTTTTGTTTACACGAAAATTCACATCACTAAGTCCTGTTTGTTACCTCAGTCTGCCCATCAGTTTGTGGATGATAGGAAATACTAAAAAGCAATTTGGTTCCAACCAGCTTCCACATTGATTTCCAGAAATAAATCATGAATTTTGAATCTCTGTCACTGACAATTGTTTTAGGTATCCCATGCAATTGTATTATATCCCTAAAATATAGCTCTGCAACATTAATAACATCATCAGTCTTATGGCAAGGGGTGTAATGTGCCATCTTTGAAAACCTGTCCACCACCACCATAATAACATCTTTGTTTCGTGCAGTTCTAGGGAGACCAACAATGAAATCATTTGATACATCTTCCCAGGGACCAACAAGAACTGGTAATTGCGTATATAGATCCAAATGAAACGTTGCCTTCGCCTTCAGACATATAGCACATTGAAATATCACAGCGTCCACATTTCCAATCATCTTAGGTGATACGAATATCAATGAGCAAAACTTCGAGGGTTTGGGTTTGATTGAAGTTGGAAAACAAGATGCAACCTTGGGAGAGTTAGTGGCTTATGGAGACACAAGGCTTCTTGGGTTGGCTAGGGTGAATTTTTACGTGTGCATGGTGACATGTACAAGCTTACTCACGTAGTTTTCAAGCAAGTATAAGTTAGTAGTTTAGAAATGTTGAGCTATATGGGTTTTCTTCCCACGTCATTTGATAGGGTTTTACCATATGGTGTTTTGTTATTTTCTTGATTAGTTTATGAGTCATGGTTGATGGAATCAAGCATGGGAAACACAAAAATGAAGGTTTCTTGAAATAAAGATTGAATCTTGAAGAGTTTCTTGAAGTTCTTGAAATCGGAAGTCCAACAAAAATCAACGAGAAACATAGCAAGTTATATGGCGGGATTTTTGAAAGATTTTTGAAGATTTGGGCAACGTTGTCAACGCTGATTTCCGTGTTGTTTGACTTGGTCAACTTAAGTTTGTTTTTCGGAAATATGGTCCTTAGATTTGATTTTCAAAATATCTAAGATTTAGACTAGAAATCAGATTACAAAATATATGGTGCAAAAATGTATCCGGTTTTTGTTAAGATTTTCTTGTTATCCTAATCTTAGTTTGTTATACCATATATCTAAGGTAGTTAGGATATGTTTAGGATTCTCAAATATTGTGTGATATGTTTAGCTATAAATAGGATGTAAAATACATCAATAAAATTCAGATTAGAGTGATTAAACACAAGTTGTTTCCGGTTTTTATTGTTTCACGAAGTAAACAAATTTTTGAGAGAATTTCTTGTGAGGAATTCGTTTAAGTGAGTGGTGCTTTGTGCTTTATCTCACGTGAGGATAGTTCTTAGGATTTGAGGGTGCTTTGCTTTAATCAAATTCTATCAATTATTCGCCTTAGAAGTTCAGATTTGTGGTGCGTTGCTTTATCAAATTTGAAGTCTAAGTTTTTTTTGTGTGAGTGGCGTTTGTTTATAACAAAATTCACATCAATTTTTGGTGCTCTCGTTGAGAGATTCGTTCAATCTCAAGTGTTCAATATCAATTATCATGGCTCAAGAAGGTGGAGACGAAAATCCACAAGGATTCACGAAGGGTTTGAGCTTGGCTCAAGCAAAAGAGCTACGTATGCAAGGAGAGATTGACGAGTTAAAGGCTCGTTTAGATGAAGTCCTAACCATTATGGCTTCTACCAAGAAAACTCCTACCAAATCTAAACAAGAGGAGGGCTCATCATCAAGTGAAAGTGAGCAAGAAAGTGTAAGGAGTGTACGTAAACCAAAAAAGGGATACTCATCAAGTTCTAGTGACGATGAGGAACCAAGATCAAGGCACAAACATAAGGGAAAGATGAGGGATGATGATCGAAATCTTAAACTCGAAATTCCTGAATTTAATGGAGGTATGGATCCTGAAAAATTTCTAGATTGGATTCGTAGGGTTGAGAGGATTTTTCGTTACAAAGAATATGATGATCATAAGTCCTATAAATTGGCGGAATTAAAACTCACTTCCTATGCAAGTTTATGGCTTGAGGGTTTACAAAGAAAGAGAAGGAAAGAAGGTAGATCAAAAATATCTTCATGGTCTAAATTGAAAAGGGAGATGAGGAAACGTTTTGTTCCTCAAGATTTCGAACAAAACAATTTCATCAAGATGCATACATTAAAACAAGATAGAAAAACGGTTGATGAATACATTGTGGAGTTTGAAAAATTGATCATGATTTGTGATTTGGAAGAGAAGGAGGACCACAAAGTGGCTCGTTTTGTGGCTGGTCTAGATGAAAATATAAGGGAGAAGGTCGAATTACAACCTTATTGGACCTTTGATGAAGTTTGTAGAGTGGCAGCAAGGGTTGAGAAACAAGTTGCACGCAAAACAAAGACATACTTCAAAACCTATGATTCTAAAGAAAAGCGTGATACTTTTCCTCAAAAACCAAACTTTGATAAGGTTACTAAACCACCCTTCATCAAGGATAAGAGTTCATCTTCAAAGCCCCAAAGTAGTGATTCACGCATTGTTTGTTTCAAGTGTAAAGGGCAAGGTCACATTCAAAGAGATTGTCCTCATGCTAGGGTCACAACAACTCGAAATTGGGTAGATGGGGAAAGCCTTGAAGAAGAGGAGGAGATGTATGGGGATGAGGGAGAGGAAGAGTATGGCAATGATGAAAATATGGAGGAAGACACAGAGGAAGTCCAACCAGAAACACAAGGCCAATCCTTGGTGTTACGTAGGGTATTACAATCTCAAAGTGCACAACCTTTGGAGAGTCAAAGGGATAAAATTTTTCTCACAAGGTGTAATGTTCAAGGCAAGCTTTGTGATGTAATCATAGATACTGGAAGTTGCACAAATGTAGTATCTACGTTGTTGGTGGAAAAGCTCGCAATTCCTACAAAGATACATCCTCAACCATACAAGCTACATTGGCTTAGCAACACAAGCGATGTTAAGGTAAACAAACAAGCCTTGATTGCGTTTAAAATTGGTAAATTTGAGGATCAAGTACTTTGTGATGTTTGTCCTATGGATGCTTGTCATATATTATTGGGTAGACCTTGGCAATATGACCGTTTTGTGAAGTTTAATGGGAGAACAAATGTCTATATTGTGCGCAAGAACCCTAATGAGAAATCATATGCATTAAAACCCTTGATGATTTCTAAACCTAAAACAAGCATGGGTAATTCTAAAGGTGTTTTGTTGGTGGGTGGAAAGGAGTTAGAAAGGGAGTTGAAAACAAGTTCTATGTCCTATATGTTGTTAGCCAAAGAGGTACAAGATGAAGCCCCAGAGATTCCTAGGGTTTTGCATCCTATGTTGAATGAGTTTTCAGATGTGTTTCCTAATGAGTTGCCACCAGGATTACCACCAATAAGAGGGATTGAACATCAAATTGATCTTATTCCTGGGTCTCAAATTCCTAACAAGCCTGCATATAGATGTAATCCAGAGGAGACAAAGGAGATACAAAGGCAAATTGAGGAATTAATGGAGAGGGGGTACGTGAGAGAGAGCATGAGTCCATGTGCTGTGCCTACATTAATAGTACCTAAGAAGGATGGGACTTGGAGAATGTGTATTGATTCAAGGGCAGTTAACAATATAACCGTCAAGTATAGGTTTCCTATACCTAGATTGGATGATTTGCTAGATGAATTACATGGTTCTCAATTATTTTCAAAGATTGATTTAAGGAGTGGATATCATCAGATTCGAATGAAGGAAGGTGATGAATGGAAAACAGGTTTTAAAACAAAGCTAGGGCTTTATGAATGGTTAGTCATGCCTTTTGGGTTAACTAATGCACCTAGTACGTTTATGAGGTTGATGAATGAGGTCTTAAAGCCATACATTGGTAAGTTTGTAGTGGTATATTTAGATGATATTTTGGTGTATAGCAAGAGTGTTAATGATCATCTAAGCCATCTAAGGAGTGTGTTTGGGACATTACGAGAACAAAAGCTCTATGCTAAGCTCGAAAAGTGTTATTTCATGGTACCAAGTGTGACGTTTTTGGGGTATATTGTGTCCAAAGATGGGGTTTCTGTTGATCCATCTAAAGTGGAAGCTATAAAATCATGGCCAACACCAAAAAACGTGACTGAAGTACGTGCTTTTCATGGGTTAGCCTCGTTCTATAGGAGGTTTGTGAAGAATTTTTCATCTGTTGTTGCTCCTATAACCGAATGCATTAAGAAGGATAAGCCTAAGTTTGAGTGGACTAAGGGGGCACAAGAAGCTTTTGAATTGATTAAGAAGTTGCTTTGTAACACACCCATACTAGCCTTACCAGATTTCTCTAAACCATTTGAAGTAGAGACGGATGCAAGTGGGGTTGGAATTGGTGCTGTTCTAGTCCAAGGGAAGAGGCCAATTGCTTACTTTAGTGAGAAGTTGAATGGTGCTAAACTGAACTATTCTACATATGACAAGGAGTTCTATGCCATTATTAGAGCTTTGGATCATTGGAGTCATTATTTAAGGCCTAATCACTTCATATTACATTCTGATCATGAAGCTTTGAAGCACATTAATGGTCAACAAAAATTGAATCCAAGACATGCTAAATGGGTTGAATTTTTGCAATCTTTTCACTTCTCTTCAAAGTACAAAACGGGGAAGTCTAATGTTGTTGCTGATGCTTTGTCAAGAAGGTATACTTTGCTTGGTGTTTTGAACTTTAAGTTGCTTGGGTTAGAGTTGATAACACAATTTTACGAGCAAGATGGTGATTTTGGACCAATAATGGCGCAACTTTCAAAGGGGTCTATGAGTTCCTATGTGCTACATGATGGGTTTTTGTTTAAAGGTAATCTATTGTGCATACCTAAGTGTTCTATACGTGAGTTGCTAGTAAGGGAGGCTCATGGAGGAGGTATTGCTGGACATTTTGGCATTACAAAGACACTAACCATGTTGCAAGAACATTTTTATTGGCCAAAGATGATTGTTGATGTTGAGGCCATAATTGCTCAATGTGCTACTTGTCAAAAGGCAAAGGCAGCCTTTCATCAAGGTTTTTATACTCCATTGCCAGTGCCAGAGGGACCTTGGGAGGATGTTTCTATGGATTTCATTGTAGGGTTACCAAGGACAGCAAGGGGAAAAGATGCAATTATGGTAGTGGTTGATAGATTTTCAAAGATGGCTCATTTTACACCATGTCACAAGACAGATGATGCTATGAATGTGGCTGATTTATATTTTAAAGACATCATAAGGTTGCATGGGGTTCCAAAGACTATTGTAAGTGATAGAGACACAAAATTCATGAGTTACTTTTGGAAGTCACTTTGGAGGTTAATAGGCACGAAACTTTTGTTTAGCACATCTTATCATCCTCAAACAGATGGGCAAACAGAAGTCACTAATCGAACACTAGGGGTTTTGTTGCGTGGTTTGGTTAGTAAGACACAAAAAGATTGGGATTTGAAGCTTGCTCATGCTGAATTTGCTTATAATAGGTCACCTACTTATGCTACTAAGCACTCACCTTTCGAGATTGTCTATGGAGTTAATCCTAAGTTACCAATTGATTTTGTAAGTATTCCTAAAGGGGAGTTGGTACACAAAGATGCCAAGACTAAGGTTGAGTACATGCAAAAACTTCATGCAGAAGTAAGGGCTCGAATTGAGAAGGTTAATGATATTTACAAGGCACGAGCAAACAAACATAAATCACAACATGTCTACAAAGAAGGGGATTTGGTTTGGTTACACTTGAGGAAGGAAAGATTTCCAAATCAAAGGAAGAATAAACTTATGCCTCGTTGTGATGGACCGTTCAAGATCATTAGTAAAGTGGGGGATAATGCTTATAAATTGGAATTACCAGGAGAATATGGAGTCCATGCTACTTTCAACATTGGTGATTTAGCTCCTTATGTTCCTGATGACCAACTTCGAGGTTTGAGGACAAACTCTTTTGAAGAAGAGGAGGATGATACGCATATCAATGAGCAAAACTTCGAGGGTTTGGGTTTGATTGAAGGTGGAAAACAAGAAGCAACCTTGGGGGAGTTAGTGGCTTATGGAGACACAAGGCTTCTTGGGTTGGCTAGGGTGGATTTCTACGTGTGCATGGTGACATGCACAAGCTTATTCACGTAAATGTAAAGCAAGTATAGTTAGTAGTTTAGAAGTGTTGAGCTATATGGGTTTTCTTCCCACGTCATTTGATAGGGTTTTACCATATGGTGTTTTGTTATTTTCTTGATTAGTTTATGAGTCAAGGTTGATGGAATCAAGCATGAGAAACACAAAAATGGAGGTTTCTTGAAATAAAGATTGAATCTTGAAGAGTTTCTTGAAGTTCTTGAAATCGCAAGTCCAACAAAAATCAACGAGAATCAAAGCAAGTTATATGGCGGGATTTTGGACAGATTTTTGGAAGATTGGGCAACGTTGTCAACACGGTTTTTCAAGTTGTTTGACTTGGTCAACCTTGGGTTGTTATTCGGAAATATGGTCACTAGATTTAATTTGCAAAATATCTAAGATTTAGACTAGAAATCAGATTACAAAATATATGGTGCAAAAATATGTATCCGGTTTTGT
The DNA here is from genome assembly GCA_016808085.1 of Suaeda aralocaspica. Taxonomy (NCBI): domain Eukaryota; kingdom Viridiplantae; phylum Streptophyta; class Magnoliopsida; order Caryophyllales; family Amaranthaceae; genus Suaeda; species Suaeda aralocaspica. The sequence continues at coordinate 15,233 of PYUH01000215.1, forward strand.
TAGGATTTTCTTGTTATCCTAATCTTAGTTTGTTATGCCATATATCTAAGGTAGTTAGGATATGTTTAGATTTCTGAAATATTGTGTGATATGTTTAGCCTATAAATAGGATGTAAAATACATCAATAAAATTCAGATTTGAGAGATTAAACACAAAGTGTTTCCGGTTTTCTTTTGTTTCACGAAGTAAACAATTTTTGAGAGTTTCTTGTGAGAAATTCGATTGAGTGAGTGGTGCTTTTGCTTTATCTCACGTGAGGATAGTTCTTAGGATTTGAGGGTGCTTTGCTTTAATCAAATTCTACCAATTATTCGCCTTAGAAGTTCAGATTTGTGGTGCGTGGCTTTATCAAATTTGAAGTCTAAGTTTCTTTGTGTGAGTGGCGTTTGTCTATAACAAAATTCACATCAACTTTTGGTGCTTTCGTTGAGAGATTCATTCAATCTCAAGTGTTCAATATCAATTATCATGGCTCAAGAAGGTGGAGACGAAAATCCACAAGGATTCACGAAGGGTTTGAGCTTGGCTCAAGCAAAAGAGCTACGTATGCAAGGAGAGATTGACGAGTTAAAGGCTCGTTTAGATGAAGTCCTAACCATCATGGCTTCTACCAAGAAAACTCCTACTAAATCTAAACAAGAGGAGGGCTCATCATCAAGTGAAAGTGAGCAAGAAAGTGTGAGGAGTGTACGTAAACCAAAAAAGGGATACTCATCAAGTTCTAGTGACGATGAGGAACCAAGATCAAGGCACAAACATAAGGGAAAGATGAGGGATGATGATCGAAATCTTAAACTCGAAATTCCTGAGTTTAATGGAGGTATGGATCCTGAAAAATTTCTAGATTGGATTCGTAGGGTTGAGAGGATTTTTCGTTACAAAGAATATGATGATCATAAGTCCTATAAATTGGCGGAATTAAAACTCACTTCCTATGCAAGTTTATGGCTTGAGGGTTTACAAAGAAAGAGAAGGAAAGAAGGTAGATCAAAAATATCTTCATGGTCCAAATTGAAAAGGGAGATGAGGAAACGTTTTGTTCCTCAAGATTTCGAACAAAACAATTTCATCAAGATGCATACATTAAAACAAGATAGAAAAACGGTTGATGAATACATTGTGGAGTTTGAAAAATTGATCATGATTTGTGATTTGGAAGAGAAGGAGGACCACAAAGTGGCTCGTTTTGTGGCTGGTCTAGATGAAAATATAAGGGAGAAGGTCGAATTACAACCTTATTGGACCTTTGATGAAGTTTGTAGAGTGGCAGCAAGGGTTGAGAAACAAGTTGCACGCAAAACAAAGACATACTTCAAAACCTATGATTCTAAAGAAAAGCGTGATACTTTTCCTCAAAAACCAAACTTTGATAAGGTTACTAAACCCCCCTTCATCAAGGATAAGAGTTCATCTTCAAAGCCCCAAAGTAGTGATTCACGCATTGTGTGTTTCAAGTGTAAAGGGCAAGGTCACATTCAAAGAGATTGTCCTCATGCTAGGGTCACAACAACTCGAAATTGGGTAGATGGGGAAGGCCTTGAAGAAGAGGAGGAGATGTATGGGGATGAGGGAGAGGAAGAGTATGGCAATGATGAAAATATGGAGGAAGACACGGAGGAAGTCCAACCAGAAACACAAGGCCAATCCTTGGTGTTACGTAGGGTATTACAATCTCAAAGTGCACAACCTTTGGAGAGTCAAAGGGATAAAATTTTTCTCACAAGGTGTAATGTTCAAGGCAAGCTTTGTGATGTAATCATAGATACTGGAAGTTGCACAAATGTAGTATCTACGTTGTTGGTGGAAAAGCTCGCAATTCCTACAAAGATACATCCTCAACCATACAAGCTACATTGGCTTAGCAACACAAGTGATGTTAAGGTAAACAAACAAGCCTTGATTGCGTTTAAAATTGGTAAATTTGAGGATCAAGTACTTTGTGATGTTTGTCCTATGGATGCTTGTCACATATTATTGGGTAGACCTTGGCAATATGATCGTTTTGTGAAGTTTAATGGGAGGACAAATGTTTATATTGTGCGTAAGAACCCTAATGAAAAATCATATGCATTAAAACCCTTGATGATTTCTAAACCTAAAACAAGCATGGGTAATTCTAAAGGTGTTTTGTTGGTGGGTGGAAAGGAGTTAGAAAGGGAGTTGAAAACAAGTTCTATGTCTTATATGTTGTTAGCCAAAGAGGTACAAGATGAAGCCCCAGAGATTCCTAGGGTTTTGCATCCTATGTTGAATGAGTTTTCAGATGTGTTTCCTAATGAGTTGCCACCAGGATTACCACCAATAAGAGGGATTGAACATCAAATTGATCTTATTCCTGGGTCTCAAATTCCTAACAAGCCTGCATATAGATGTAATCCAGAGGAGACAAAGGAGATACAAAGGCAGATTGAGGAATTAATGGAGAGGGGATACGTGAGAGAGAGCATGAGTCCATGTGCTGTGCCTACATTAATAGTACCTAAGAAGGATGGGACGTGGAGAATGTGTATTGATTCAAGGGCAGTTAACAATATAACCGTCAAGTATAGGTTTCCTATACCTAGATTGGATGATTTGCTAGATGAATTACATGGTTCTCAATTATTTTCAAAGATTGATTTAAGGAGTGGATATCATCAGATTAGAATGAAGGAAGGTGATGAATGGAAAACAGGTTTTAAAACAAAGCTAGGGCTTTATGAATGGTTAGTCATGCCTTTTGGGTTAACTAATGCACCTAGTACGTTTATGAGGTTGATGAATGAGGTCTTAAAGCCATACATTGGTAAGTTTGTAGTGGTATATTTAGATGATATTTTGGTGTATAGCAAGAGTGTTAATGATCATCTAAGCCATCTAAGGAGTGTGTTTGGGACATTACGAGAACAAAAGCTCTATGCTAAGCTCGAAAAGTGTTATTTCATGGTACCAAGTGTGACGTTTTTGGGGTATATTGTGTCCAAAGATGGGGTTTCTGTTGATCCATCTAAAGTGGAAGCTATAAAATCATGGCCAACACCAAAGAACGTGACTGAAGTACGTGCTTTTCATGGGTTAGCCTCGTTCTATAGGAGGTTTGTGAAGAATTTTTCATCTGTTGTTGCTCCTATAACCGAATGCATTAAGAAGGATAAGCCTAAGTTTGAGTGGACTAAGGGGGCACAAGAAGCTTTTGAATTGATTAAGAAGTTGCTTTGTAACACACCTATACTAGCCTTACCAGATTTCTCTAAACCATTTGAAGTAGAGACGGATGCAAGTGGGGTTGGAATTGGTGCTGTTCTAGTCCAAGGGAAGAGGCCAATTGCTTACTTTAGTGAGAAGTTGAATGGTGCTAAACTGAACTATTCTACATATGACAAGGAGTTCTATGCCATTATTAGAGCTTTGGATCATTGGAGTCATTATTTAAGGCCTAATCACTTCATATTACATTCTGATCATGAAGCTTTGAAGCACATTAATGGTCAACAAAAATTGAATCCAAGACATGCTAAATGGGTTGAATTTTTGCAATCTTTTCACTTCTCTTCAAAGTACAAAACGGGGAAGTCTAATGTTGTTGCTGATGCTTTGTCAAGAAGGTATACTTTGCTTGGTGTTTTGAACTTTAAGTTGCTTGGGTTAGAGTTGATAACACAATTTTACGAGCAAGATGGTGATTTTGGACCAATAATGGCGCAACTTTCAAAGGGGTCTATGAGTTCCTATGTGCTACATGATGGGTTTTTGTTTAAAGGTAATCTATTGTGCATACCTAAGTGTTCTATACGTGAGTTGCTAGTAAGGGAGGCTCATGGAGGAGGTATTGCTGGACATTTTGGCATTACAAAGACACTAACCATGTTGCAAGAACATTTTTATTGGCCAAAGATGATTGTTGATGTTGAGGCCATAATTGCTCAATGTGCTACTTGTCAAAAGGCAAAGGCAGCCTTTCATCAAGGTTTTTATACTCCATTGCCAGTGCCAGAGGGACCTTGGGAAGATGTTTCTATGGATTTCATTGTAGGGTTACCAAGGACAGCAAGGGGAAAAGATGCTATTATGGTAGTGGTTGATAGATTTTCAAAGATGGCTCATTTTACACCATGTCACAAGACAGATGATGCTATGAATGTGGCTGATTTATACTTTAAAGACATCATAAGGTTGCATGGGGTTCCAAAGACTATTGTAAGTGATAGAGACACAAAATTCATGAGCTACTTTTGGAAGTCACTTTGGAGGTTAATAGGCACGAAACTTTTGTTTAGCACATCTTATCATCCTCAAACAGATGGCCAAACAGAAGTCACTAATCGAACACTAGGGGTTTTGTTGCGTGGTTTGGTTAGTAAGACACAAAAAGATTGGGATTTGAAGCTTGCTCATGCTGAATTTGCTTATAATAGGTCACCTACTTATGCTACTAAGCACTCACCTTTCGAGATTGTCTATGGAGTTAATCCTAAGTTACCAATTGATTTTGTAAGTATTCCTAAAGGGGAGTTGGTACACAAAGATGCCAAGACTAAGGTTGAGTATATGCAAAAACTTCATGCAGAAGTAAGGGCTCGAATTGAGAAGGTTAATGATATTTACAAGGCACGAGCAAACAAACATAAATCACAACATGTCTACAAAGAAGGGGATTTGGTTTGGTTACACTTGAGGAAGGAAAGATTTCCAAATCAAAGGAAGAATAAACTTATGCCTCGTTGTGATGGACCGTTCAAGATCATAAGTAAAGTGGGGGATAATGCTTATAAATTGGAATTACCAGGAGAATATGGAGTCCATGCTACTTTCAACATTGGTGATTTAGCTCCTTATGTTCCTGATGACCAACTTCGAGGTTTGAGGACAAACTCTTTTGAAGAAGAGGAGGATGATACGCATATCAATGAGCAAAACTTCGAGGGTTTGGGTTTGATTGAAGGTGGAAAACAAGAAGCAACCTTGGGGGAGTTAGTGGCTTATGGAGACACAAGGCTTCTTGGGTTGGCTAGGGTGGATTTCTACGTGTGCATGGTGACATGCACAAGCTTATTCACGTAAATGTAAAGCAAGTATAGTTAGTAGTTTAGAAGTGTTGAGCTATATGGGTTTTCTTCCCACGTCATTTGATAGGGTTTTACCATATGGTGTTTTGTTATTTTCTTGATTAGTTTATGAGTCAAGGTTGATGGAATCAAGCATGAGAAACACAAAAATGGAGGTTTCTTGAAATAAAGATTGAATCTTGAAGAGTTTCTTGAAGTTCTTGAAATCGCAAGTCCAACAAAAATCAACGAGAATCAAAGCAAGTTATATGGCGGGATTTTGGACAGATTTTTGGAAGATTGGGCAACGTTGTCAACACGGTTTTTCAAGTTGTTTGACTTGGTCAACCTTGGGTTGTTATTCGGAAATATGGTCACTAGATTTGATTTTCAAAATATCTAAGATTTAGACTAGAAATCAGATTACAAAATATATGGTGCAAGATTGTATCCGGTTTTTGTTAAGATTTTCTTGTTATCCTAATCTTAGTTTGTTATACCATATATCTAAGGTAGTTAGGATATGTTTAGGATTCTCAAATATTGTGTGATATGTTTAGCTATAAATAGGATGTAAAATACATCAATAAAATTCAGATTAGAGTGATTAAACACAAGTTGTTTCCGGTTTTTATTGTTTCACGAAGTAAACAAATTTTTGAGAGAATTTCTTGTGAGGAATTCGTTTAAGTGAGTGGTGCTTTGTGCTTTATCTCACGTGAGGATAGTTCTTAGGATTTGAGGGTGCTTTGCTTTAATCAAATTCTATCAAATATTCGCCTTAGAAGTTCAGATTTGTGGTGCGTGGCTTTATCAAATTTGAAGTCTAAGTTTACCTTGTGTGAGTGGCGTTTGTCTATAACAAAATTCACATCATTAGGCCAATTAAAATGTTTTTGTAGCATGCTCAATGATTTAGCAATTCCAAAATGCCCTGCAAGACCTCCTCTATGCGACTCTCTTACCAGCAATTCTCTAATCGAACATTTAGGCACACATAGATGATTCCCTTTAAATAGGAATCCATCATGCAACACATAATATCCAACTACTCCACTCTCCAATTGTTGCATCACATGACCAAAATCCACATCATATTCATAATATGTCTTGATTAGTTCTAAACCTAGCAGCTTGCAATTCAAAACACTAATCAGTACATACCTTCTAGAAAGTGCATCTGGTACCACATTAGACTTACCATCTTTATATTTGGATGAAAAATGAAAGGATTGAAGGAACTCAACCCACTTGGCATGTCTAGGATTTAGTTTTTGATGACCATTGATATGTTTCAGTGCTTCATGATCAAAATGTAGGATGAAATGATTAGGTCTTAAATAATGACTCTAGTGATCCAGAGCTCTAACAATTGCATCAAACTCTTTATAATAAGAGGAATAGTTCAACCTATCTCCATTCAATTACTCACTGAAATAGGCAATTGGTCGCTTCCCCTGCACTAAAACTGCACCAATTCCCACATTGCTTGCTTCTGTTTCTACCTCAAAAGGTTTTGTGAAATCAGGCAATGTAAGAATAGGTGTGTCGCATAACAAATCCTTTATTTTTTAAAAAGCCTTCTGCGCCTCCTTGATCCAAAACAATTTCTTGTCCTTCTTAATGCATTTAGTCATGGGAGCAACAATTGATGAGAAGTTTTTGACAATCCTCCTGTAGAATGAAGCCCAACCATGAAAAGAACGAACCTCTGTGACATTCGTGGGTGTTGGCCATGACTTGATTGCTTCAACCTTAGACTAATCCACTAAAACTCCATCTTTCGAAACCACATATCCCAAAAGGGTCACGCTGCTCACCATAAAGTAGCACTTCTCCAATTTCCCATAAAGTTTTTGTTGCCTCAGAGTTTCGAAAACTTGCCTTAGATGTTGTAGATGATCGCCATTGCTTCTAATATAAATCAATATATCATCTAAGTAAACAACAATAATCTTACCCAAGTATGGTTTCAAAACTTCGTTCATGAGTCTCATAAAGTACTAGGTGCGTTGGTGAGTCCAAAAGGCATGACTAACCACTCATAGAGACCTAATTTAGTTTTGAAAGATGTTTTCCACTCATCTCCTTCCCTCATGCGTATTTGATGATACCCACTCCTCAAATCAATTTTGGAAAACACCTGTGAGCCATACAATTCATCCAATAAATCATCCAGCTTTGGTATTGGGAACATGTACTTGATTGTGATGTAGTTGACCGCCCTAGAATCAATGCACATGCGCCAGGATCCGTCATTCTTAGGAACTGATACGAATGTCAACAAGCAAAACTTCGATGGTTTGATAGAAGGTGCAAAGCAAGATGCAACTATGGGAGAACTAGTGGCTTATGGAGACACGAGACTCTTGGGGTTGGCTAAAGAAAATTTTTACGTGTGCATGGTGACATGCACAAGTTTCCTCACGTAAAAATCAAGCAAGAATAACTAGTAGTTTAGGAATGTTGAGCTATATGGGTTTTCTTCCCACTTCACTTGATAGGGTTTTCCCATATGGTGTTTTGTGATATTCTTAATAAGTCTATAGGTCATGGTTGATGGAATCAAGCATGGGGAACACGAAAATGGAGGTTTCTTGAAGAAAAGATCGAAGCTCGAAAGGTTTCTTGAAGTTCTTGAAAATGGAAGTCCATCAAAAATCAAGAAAAATAAGCATGGAATATGGCGGGTTGTATTACAGGATTTTGGAGAGATTTGGGCAACGTTGTTGGCCATGTTTTCCGTGTTGTTTGACTTAGTCAACTTTAGTTAGTTTGTTGATAATATTGTCCTTAGATTTGTTTCTCAAAATATCTAAGATTTAGGGTAGAAAATCAGATTTCAAGCCTTGGTGCGCAAGACTTGTTATCCGGATTTGATTAGATTTTGTTTTCCTAATTTTAGTTTGTTTGTGCCTTAATTCTAGGGTAGTTAGGATTTGTTTTAGGATATTCACATATTGGGTGACATGTTTAGCTATAAATAGTGTTGTTGCTAAAGCAATGAGGTGGGGTAGGGACTGCGAGGATTTCGCTGACGTAGACTGGACGTGTGAATGGATCGGTTGCCTGTTGACGTACCCTCCAAGTACCTGCAAAAAAGGGGCAATAATCCTCGTAGGATTATTTCCCCCTCCGATGCTTAAGTATGTATTTGAAGGAGAGTAAGTGAACAATAATCAACAAGTAAATAATTCTAGAGAGAAGTTTTAGAGAGAAGTTTTCCCTTTTTAGTAAGTGTTTTTTGTCTTAATTTTCAGTGTACTTGTTATCAGAATTTTTGGACTATTTATAGCCTCAAGTACAATTTCTTACCCACTGAGATTGCGACACTTGTCATCATCTCTTTGATTATCTTCCTCCATTTGCCTAATGGGCTTTTTAGAAGAGAACTTTTAAGGCCCCATGGTTTGTTTTAGCTCTTTTTAGCATTGGCGAATAAGAACTTGACATGTGGCAACTACACAATTACAAATGGACCAGTTACAAGGTGACACGTGGCAGTGTGGGCCCAATCATGGTAGACTTATCACTGCCACGTGGCAATTCCACGCTGGCATTTTAAGGACTCGTGGTCCAATTGTGATATAACACGTGGCCATGTAGGGTCCACTCATGGTAGACTCAACATTGCCAGGTGGCAATCCCATGTCATCACTTTATAAGAAAAAATAGGGACACGTGGTCCACTCAGAGGCTAACACGTGGCAGCTGACTTGTCATGCCACATCAAATAGGATGTAAAATACCTCAAGAAAAACAGATTAGATTGATTAAAAACAAATTGTTTTTCGTTTCATTGTTTTGCGTCAAAACAAATTTTGTGAGGATTTCTTGTGAGAAATTCGACGAGTGAGTGGTGCTATTGAGCTTTATCTCACGTGAGGATAGTTTTAGGATTTGAGGGTGCTTTGCTTTAATCAAATTCTAATAATTATTCGCCCTAGGACTTCGAATTTGTGGTGCGTCACTTTATCAAATTTGTGTTCTAGTTTATCTTGTGTGAGTGGCGTTTGTTTATAACAAAATTCACATTAGGAACAATCAGTGTTAGCACGGCACACGGACTCATACTCTCTATAACATGCCACATTTGCATTAACTCCTCAATCTGCCATTGTATTTCCTTAGTCTCCTTAGGATTGCACCGGTATGCTGATTTATTGGGAATTTGAGCACCTGGAATCAAGTCAATCTGGTGTTCATTGCCCCGAATGGGAGGCAATCCTGGTGGCAAGTCATCTGGAAATACATCTTCGAATTCTTTCAATAACGATTGAAGAATTCGTGGGATTGCAGAAGTTTCAACTCTCACTTCCTTGGCCATTAACAGGAACACTTGTTGGCAATTAGATAATTCCTTCTCCAACTCCTTAAGGTCTGATAAGAACACTCCCTTTTTGTTCTTCACATTCAATTGCTTCCTATCTTGCCCCATTTTCAGAGGTTATAAAGCAATTGGCTTGTCATTTTCCTGTTTTCTGATGACATAGACATTGGTTTTCCCATCATACTTTACCAATCTATTATATTGCCAGGGTCTACCAAGCAATATATGACAAGCACCCATAGGGCAAACATCACACAATAAAAAATCCTCAAACTGACCAATTTTGAAATTGATCAGAGCTTGTTTGTTCACCTTAACATCACTAGTATTGTTCAGCCAATATAGCTTGTAAGGTTGAGGATGGTTATGTGTAGGGTAGTCAAGCTTCTGAATTAGTAGGGTAGAGACCACATTAATACAACTGCCACTATCAATAATCACGTCACATAGCTTGCCTTGTACATTGGATCTGTTCAGGAAAACTTTGTCCCTCTGGTTCTCTTCGACTGGTGTTGGCTTAGTCTAAAGAACCCTCCTGAGGACTAATGCCTGACCTTGCGTCTCAGCCTCTACTTCCTCCATATCATTACTACTTTTCTCTTCCCTTGATTCAGAATTTTCGTCCTCCCCTTCTTCAAGAAGAACATCTAAGTAAGCTTCTTCAATCTCTTGTGCTTCCCTAACAGTAATCACCCTAGAACAGGGGCAATTGCGCTGTAGGTGTCCATAACCTTGACAATTTGAAGCACTTCCTCTTGTCATCAAGAATCGCAGGTGGTTTAACTGGAGTGGCTGCCCTTTTTAAGTCGTTGAACCTAGGTTTAGCACTAGGTGTTTGGGAATACACAACTTCCTTCTCCTTTTTAGACTTATATGATTGAAAGAATGCTTTTGGCTTCTTTGAATTCCCATATTTTTCCACTCTGAGTGCCACTTAATAGATTTCCTCATAAGTCCAATAAGCTTGCAACTCCACTTTCTTCGTAATGGAGTCATCTAATCCTGCGACAAATCGAGCAACCTTATAATCTACCTTTTCTTCCAAATCACACAATATCAACATCTTTTCAAAATCACTGATATATCCTTCCACACTCTTCTGCCCTTTCTTTAAGGCATGCATCTTCAGGAAACTGTTTTGTTCATACTCATGTGGCACAAATTTCTTCCTCAATTCCCTCTTCAGTTTGCGCCAAGACACATTTTTCGATCTACCTTCTTTTTTCGTTTCCTTTGTAGCCCTTCATACCATAAGCCAGCACAGGAAGTTAACTTCAATTCCGCCACTTTGAAGGCTTTATGATCATCATATTCTTTGTTATTGAAGACTCTTTTGGTTCTCCTTAGCCAGCCAAGGAAAACTTCAATTCCGCCACTTTGAAGGCTTTATGATCATCATATTCTTTGTTATTGAAGACTCTTTTGGTTCTCCTTAGCCAGCCAAGGAAAACTTCAGGATCTAGACTGCCATTGAACTCAGGAATGTCTAATTTTAGCTACGATCCTCCTCTTGGTTTATCACGTCTTTTGTGTCTTTTTCGATCATCTTCCTCACTAGAACTAGTGTCATATACACGCCTAGGTTTGCGTGCACTTTTTGCTCAACCTTCATCACCAGAGCTTGAATTAGATTCACCAATTTCGTGGGCCTTTTTATTAGATTTCGATCTCCCACTCACGAAATTCATGACTTCCTCTAGTATAGTTCGTAATTTTCTCATCTCATTGTCTCTCTTGATTTCCTTTGCTTGTTCTAAGGACAATCCTCTTTGAAAATTTGCAGGAACTCTTTCACCCTCACCCTCCATAGCAATTTTGGTTAAAGTGATTAATAGATTCACAAGCACTTAAGTTCGACTCTCAACGAGAGCACCAAATTTGATGTGAACTTTAATATAAAAAAAAACTCACAAGATGGTTAGAACTAAAATCACCAATTCTTAAAGGGTAAGCCACCAAAATCTTGAATTTAGGTTGATTAACTAGTCTTTGATTAAAGTTTAAGCACCCTCAAAGCCATTAATTAATCTCACAAGAGTATATAGGAATTAATCAGCAACTCAACAAAAATTTCGAACTTTTGTTTTAGAGTAAAAAAACAAACTTTTTTTTTATTAAACTCAATCTGATTTTTACAAGCTAATGTTGAGACTATTTATAGGAAAAATAATCAAAAAAATCCTAACTAAAAGAGCTAAAACACATGCACAAACACACTAAAAAAGCCCCCCTTAAAGACTCCAACATGACTCATAAGATAAGATTACCACTTCATCACTGCATCTTGATCTTATCTGCTAACAAAATTTATCTAAACAAGAAAATATCCTAACAAACTTCCTAAAACAAATTACAACCAGAAATACATAAAAAATCGAAGAACCCAATCCATATAAAAATCATCAAAATTCTTGCCCAAGAATGTGCTTCAATTTTCCGCATTTTCAAGATTTTGCTTCAAATCTTCAAGAAACCTTTCAAAATCCAATCTTTTAATCAAGAAACCTTCAACAAGTTATTTCCCATGTCTTTAAGGTTGTAAATGATGATCATGAGTCACTAAGAAATAAAAGACTCAATGCCTAAAATGAGAAAAACCCCTAGCAAATGCAGTGGGCAAAAACCCATAGGCAAAAACCATCTTGTTCCCCAAAAACCACCATTCTTTCCTTGATTTGCATGCCACCCTAGGTGTGTGTGATCATACACACGCAAATCACAATTCTTGATGCACCCATACGGCCTGTATCCCTATAAGCAATTAGTTCACCTATGGTTCCATCCCTGTCATTAACATTCAAACCTTCGAAGTTGATTGCATCCTTCTTAATCTTGTCATTGATATTCAAGTTGATTACATTGTTAATCTTGTCATTGATATTTGCATCACAATCCTGGTGGCAAGTCATCTGGAAATACATCTTCGAATTCTTTCAATAATGGTTGAAGAATTCGTGGGATTGCAGAGGTTTCAACTCTCACTTCCTTGGCCATCAACAGGAACACTTACTAGCAATAAGATAATTCCTTCTCCAACTCCTTAGGAATTGACAAAGAACACTCCATTTTTGTTCTCCACATTCAATTGCCTGTCTTGCGCCACTTTTAGGGGTTTCAAAGCAATTGGCTTGTCATTCTCCTGTTTTCTGATGATATAGTGTTGGGGCCCCGGATTTTAGGGTCCTAAATTTTTTGGTCACCTTCCCCAAACCGTCCATAGGTCGAGTTAGACCTAAAAAATTGGCTTAAGGGAAGGTGAAATGGACATTTTTAGAAGTATTTTGCAACAAAATAGGATCGCAGGAATTTCAATCGCGCTGCCAACGTAGCGTGACAAAGTTTGTCACGCTGACTGTGTAGCGGTACAAAGTTTGTCACGCTGCAGGTGTAGCGCAGCAAACTTTGTGACGCTGCTAGCGCAACAAAGTCTGTCGTGCTACGCTATTTTAGTGTTTTTTTTAATTTTTAATTATCTTTTTTCGAGTGAGATAATATCAACGAATATGGACAATGCTAGTAAGGAGTTGCAAACGAGTTTTAGGAATCAAACTCATAAACCGTGTATTTAGATTGATTACGAATGGGACACGAATACGGGACGATAATCTAAATTGCACGAATAACCCTTTCGATCCCATGTGGATGACTCCAAGTTATGATCTTACGAACAAAAGGTTGAATTCAGGGGTGAAGGTACTAATATGGCGGAGTGAGTCATATTAGCCCGTAGACGGCCATTACTAGTTTTCTCTCAATCATACACAAGTTATACAAAGAACCAAGTAATTGATTTACAACCTAATACAAAATTACTATTATTATGGTGAAATCTTATAAAACTAATTAATTTAGTCAAACCGTCGTTAAGGTTAATTCAAGGTTCCTAGCATCATACAATTTCTCCAAAAATTATCTTAGTTTAATGTGATAAATTAATTCAAATTAAGTCCTTTAACAAAAACATTGTGAAAAATTGAAATAAATATACAAATAAATAAATACAACAATCAAAACATAAAGTTTAATTTAAGACTCTCAGAAAACTTACACTTCTCGCTTGATTATTGTTTCTTCGGTTATTAATTTGGACAAAGTTTCAAATTTAATTCGTAATAATAAGAAATTAACCCACATTATGAGAAATGAAATAAAAAATAATTTGATGGAGAAAAGTTTAAGTGTAAAGAGAAAAGAAGAAAAAGAGAGAGAAAGTAGGTTTAGGAGAATGAGAGAATGTCGGTTTTGGAAGTGTGAGAATGGGTAGAAAAAATCAAGAGAGTCAAGAAGATCGTTTTAGAGGAGATAAAAGGGTATTTATAAGGAAAATGTGTAGCGCGACATGTTTTATCACGCCGACCAAGTAGCGTTACAAGTTTAGTGACGCTGACTAGCCAGCGTGACACAAGCTGTCACGCTGCGCAGCTAGCACTAGCTTACTTGTCACGCTGATGCGTCAGTGCGACTTACTGAGTCGCGCTACGCTAAAACTCTTTTTTTTTTAAAATCAAATATTGGGCTTATATAAAAATCCAATAATATAAATGGACTTTTTTTAAAAAAAAAATATTTTGTAATTTAAGAAAAATAGTAAAATTAAGTCCAATAACACCAATTATCCAATAATCTAGAGAAGTGGGTTTTATTGTTCATCATGGCGTCTTACCATAGGACGGGGGACTAAATTAGGTGTCTACACATAGACATTGGTTCTCCCATCATACTTCACAAATCTATCATATTGCCGGGGTCTACCAAGCAATATATGGCAAGCATCCATAGGGAAAACATCACATAATTAAAAATCCTCAAACTGACCAATTTCGATATTGACCAGGGCTTGTTTGGTAACCTTAACATAACTAGTATTACTCAGCCAATGTAGCTTGTAAGGTTGAGGATGGTTATGTGTAGGGTATTAAAGCTTCTGAATCAGTAGGGTAGAGACCACATTTGTACAGCTGCCACTATCAATAATCACATCATAGAGTTTGCCTTGCACATTGCATCTGGTCACGAAAATTTTGTCCCTCTGCTTCTCTTCGATTAGTGTTGGTTTAGTCTGTAGAACCCTCCTGAGGAGTAATGCTTGCCCTTACGTTTCAGCCTCTACTTCCTCCATATCATTGCTACTTTTCTCTTCCTATGATTCAGAATTTTCGTTCTCCCCTGCTTCAAGAAGAACATCTAAGTATGCATCTTCAATCTCCTGTGCTTGCCTAACAATAATCACCCTGGAGCTGGGACAATTGCATAGTAGGTGTCCATAACCTTGACACTTGAAACGCTTTCTCTTATCATCAGGAATTGCAGGTGGTTTTACTAGAGTGGCTGCCCTTTTCAAGTCGTCAAACCTAGGTTTAGCACTAGGTGTTTGGGAATACACCACCTCCTTCTCCGTTTTAGATTCATAGGATTTAAAGAATGTTTTAGGTTTCGTTGAATTCCCATGCCTCGAAGGTTTGGTAGATGCTAACAAGAATAATGCAACCTTAGGTGAATTGGTAGCCTTTGGTGACACAAGGCAATTTGGTGCATCCAAGGCAAGCATTTATGTGTGTATGGTCACATGCAAGAGATGGGAGTAACAATTATAGTATTTAGTATAGTGTTTTTGCCTATGAGGATTTTCTCACTGCCGTTGCTAGGGATTTTCTTATTTTAGGCATAGGTGCTTTCAATTCTTGTTCAGTCTTCGTCATCATAATTATCCTAAAATGCATGGAGAATGGTTTCTTGATTAAAAGATTGAATCTTGAAGCATTTCTTGAAGTTCTTTAAAGTTGCTCAAGAATTGACGAAGAATCTTGGGCTAGTTTTTGTGACGATTTCAAGGATCTTGGGCATCAAGCAATTTCCGTGATTTTTAGTTGTAATTCTGATGATTATCCTGTTAATTAGATATTTAGTTAGGTTGTTGGGATAATTTATTAATTAGATAAGGTTTGTTAGAGTTTGCTAGCAAGATAAGGTCAAAATGCATTGATGATGTTGCATTCTTATCTTGTGAGTCATATGTGTGTCATGTTGTTCGAATTTAGCTTGTTTGGTGCGTGTTTTATGTTTTTTTTGAGGCCTAGGAAGTTGTTACGATTTATGCTCTGTTCTCCTCAACTTATTGCTGCTTATCTGAACTTATTTTTGCTGAACTGAACTTATTTTTACTGAACTGAACTTAATTTTACTGAACTGAACTTATTTTTGCTGAAATCATTAACAATTTATTAAGGATTGAAACTTATTTTTGCTGAACTGAACTTATTTTTGCTGATCTGAACTTATTTTTGCTAAACTGAACTTATTTTTGCTGAAAATAAGTAAAATTAAGACGAGGAGAACAGGGCCTTAGTCTTAAGTTATTCTATAGATAGCTTTGAGATTTCGTTGTCACAACATAGATGGAGTTAAGTAATAAAAGTCAACTTTGAGTTATACGTTTTTCCTTATTGTTTCGTTCAAAACTATATATTTTATTTTGTGAATTGGTGCTAATTGCTTTAGATTCACGTGAGGACAAGAGTGAGTTTGAGGGTGCTTTGGCTTTAATCAAACACAAACTTGTTCGAAAATTCTCTAGTCTAAACTCTGTGTGGATTCTTTATAGAGTGGAAACTAGACCCTTTGTTATGAGTGGCATTTGTTCAACAATATTCACATCAACTTTTGGTGCTTTCGTTGAGAGGTCTAACATTCTCAGGATCTTATCATATATAAATCGCTTTAAGTAAAACAATAGATGGTGGTGATGAAGTTCTTGCAAACTTCACTAGAGGACTTTCATTGCAACAAGAAAAGGAAGTTAGGATGCAGATTGAAATTGACGAACTTAAGGCACGATTAGATGAAGTGTTGAAGGTAGTTGCCTCTATTGGTAGCACGCTAACTAAAGGTAAAAACAAGAAGCAAGAATCCTCTGATTTAGAAGAAGAAAGCGTGACTGTTAGGAGTGTGAGGAAACCGAAAATCACAAAGGAAAGTTCAAGCAGCGAAAGTGAAGATGAGCCTAGATCAGGGCGCAAAAAGAAAGTGAAACCTAAGGATGACGATCGAAATTTGAAATTAGAAATCCTTGAATTCGAAGGAAGCATGGATTCAAATAAATTTCTGGAGTCGATTCGCAAGGTAGAAAGGATTTTCACTTATAAGGAATATGATGATCATAAATCCTACAAAGTTGCTGAACTGAAACTCACCTATTATGCAAGTTTATGGCTTGAAGGTCTACAGAAGAAACGTAAGAAGAATGGCAAATCTAAAATTTTTTCTTGGACCAAACTGAAAAGAGAGATGAGGAAACGTTTTGTGCCTCAAGATTTCGAGCAAGACAACTTCATTAAGATGCATTCTTTGAGACAAACTCAAAATACTGTGGAAGAATACATGGTGGAGTTCAAAAATCTTGTGATGGTTTATGACTTGGAGGAAAAGGAGGATCACAAGGTGGCTCATTTGGTGGCTGGTCTAGATGAATATATAAAGAAGAAGATTGAATTCAAGCCATATTGGAAATTCGAGGAGGTTTGCAAAGTGGCATCTAGGGTTGAAAGGCAGAATGCTTGAAAATCTAGAAATTTTGTCAAAACCTTTGAGCAGAAACGTGATTTGGTACCTACCAAATTAAATATTGATAAAATATCCAAGGCACTGACATTTTCTAAAGATAAGGGCTCCTCTTCCAGACCCATTGATGTGAATTTTGTTATAAACAAACGCCACTCACACAAGATAAACTTAGACTACAAATTTGTTAAAGCAACGCACCACAAATTCGAACTTCTAAGGCGAATAATTGATAGAATTTGATTAAAGCAAAGCACCCTCAAATCCTAAAAACTATCCTCACGTGAGATAAAGCTCAAAAGCACCACTCACTCGTCGAATTCTTCACAAGAATCCTCACAAATTTCTGTTTTCTTACGTGAAACAATAAACTGGAAACAATATGTGTTTTCAATCAATGTAATCTGAATTTTATTGATGTATTTTACATCCTATTTATAGCTAAACATATCACACAATATGTGAATATCCTAAACAAATCCTAACTACCCTAGATTTATGGTATAACAAACTAAGATTAGGATAACAAAATAATCTACTCGATATCGGATAAAATCTTGCGCACCAAGGTTGTAATCTGATTTTCTAGGTTNGTAATCTGATTTCTAGTCTAAATCTTAGATATTTTGCAAATCAAATCTAACCACCATATATCCGAATAACAACCCTAGGTTGACCAAGTCAAACAACACAAAATCCCGCGTTGACAACGTTGCCCAAAACTTCAAAAATCTTTCAAAAATCCCGCCATATGCATTGCGTTGATTCTCGTTGATTTTTGTTGGACTTCCATTTTCAAGAACTTCAAGAAACCCTTTGAGCTTCGATCTTTATTTCAAGAAACCTTCAATTCTGTGTTTCCCATGCTTGATTCCATCAACCATGACTCATAAACTAAATAAGAAAATCACAAAACACCATATGGTAAAACCCTATCAAATGAAGTGGGAAGAAAACCCATATAGCTCAACACTCCTAAACTACTAATTATGCTTGCTTGATTTTTACGTGAGAAAGCTTGTACATGTTACCATGCACACGTAAAAATTCACCCTAGCCAACCCTAGGAGCCTTGTGTCTCCATAAGCCACTAACTCTCCCATGGTTGCATCTTGTTTTCCACCTTCTATCAAACCATCGAAGTTTTGCTCATTGATATTCGTATCACCCATGGATACTAAGACTTGCTTCAAGTGCAAGGGTCAAGGTCACTTTCAAAGGGATTGCCCACATGCTAGAGTGGCAACCACTAGAGATATGGGTGATGAAGGAGACTTTGAAGAAAAGGAGCAGGAAGATGTGGATGAAGGGGAAGAAGCGCAATTTGATGGGGAAGATGTTGAAGAAATTATTCCTGAATCACATGGAAAAAGTTTGGTTCTGAGAAGGGTGCTGCAGTCTCAACCAATTCCACCAGCTGAATCCCAAAGGGAGAAAATATTTCTAACTAGATGTAATGTGCAAGGAAGGTTATGTGATATCATTATTGATACAGGAAGCTGCACTAATGTGGTGTCTGCATTACTAATCAATAAGTTAGACATGCATACACAACCCTATCAACAGCCTTATAAACTTCATTGGCTCAGCAACACCAGTGATGTGAAAGTGACTAAGAAGGCATTGATTGCATTAAAAATTGGGACTTATGAGGATCAAGTGCTTTGTGATGTATGTCTTATGGATGCGTGTCATATACTACTAGGGAGGCCGTGGCATTATGATAGGTTTGTGAAGTTCAATGGGAGGACTAATGTGTACATTGTGCACAAACATGCTAAGGAAAAGCCATATGCATTGAAACCTTTAATGACTTCTAAGACTAAATCAGGAATGGGGAATTCGAAAGGAGCCTTCTTGATTGGTGGAAAGGAGTTGGAGAAGGAAGTCAAGGAAAGTGGCGTGGTTTTTCTGCTCGTGGCCAAGGAGGAAGAAGAGAAACCACACGCAATTCCACGTGCAGTAGCGCCATTATTGACTGAATTTGCAGATGTCTTTCATGAGGAATTGCCTCCTTGATTACCTCCAATTGGAGGTATTGAAAATCAGATTGATTTAATTCCTGGTGCACAAATTCCTAATAAGCCTGCATATAGATGCAATTCAGAAGAAACAAAAGAAATTCATAGGCAAATTGAAGATTTGATGAAAAGGGGATATGTGACGTGAATTTGGGTATAAGTGAGATATCCTATAATGTACCCATAGTGGATGAGCCAATCAACCTTATAATGAATCCTATTGGGTTTAATAGAGATAACTCACATGTATAGGTGACAATGGTTAAGAAACTTGACACTATGGATGAGAGTGGTGGCTTTCTAAGCCAACACCATAAGTCGCTTCTTTACATTGCACTGGTGGAGTAGGTGTTCATATTAATATGTTAGTCACCTGTCATTAAATATTAATTAAAGCACTTATAGGATGGATACGGATGATGGTAACAGGGAACAAGTTGGTTTGGTCCATGAATTTTTTCCCATTTCACTTGCTAGGGTTTTTCTCATTTTGGACATCATTGCTTTCATTTCTTTAGGAGTCTTGATCATCATAATTATCCTAAAATTCATGGAGAATGGTTTCTTGATTAAAATATTTAATCTTGAAGCATTTTTTGAAGTTTCTTGAAGATCTTGAAAGTTGCGCCAAAATTAACGAAGAATCTTGGGCGAGTTTTTTTTTACGATTTCAACAATCTTGGGCATCAAGCAATTTTCGTGATTTTTATCTTTAATTATGATGATTATCTTATTAATTAGGTATTTAGTTAAGTTGTTAGGATATTTTCTTGATTAGATAAGTTTGCTAGCAAGATAAGGTCAAGATGTAGTGATGACATTCTTATCTTGTGAGTCATATATGAGTCATGTAAGCTGAATTTCAGCTGGTTTTGTGCGTGTTTTAGGTTGTTTAGGGTCTTAGAAAGTTGTTAGAATTTAGTCTTAGGTTGTTCTATAAATATCTTTGAGAATTCTTTGTAAAATAATAAGTTTAATACATTGATTTTCAATAATAATTTACGGAATTGAGAATTAATTTGTTCAAGTCTTCTTTCATAAATTCATGAATTCAAGAGTGAAGATCGAATTTAGATCCTAATTAATTAGTTTCAGGAGTGTGCTAATTAATCAGCTTTCAATTAAATTCGTCCAGGAGTGGAAATTTAATTGGCCTACACGTGAGTTTTGATATAAGATTTCAGAGTCTTTTCGATCCATCATGGGTGAACGTAATTTAACACAATTAATTCAAGACATGATGACTAAAATAGAAGCTATGGACGTGAGGCAGAAGTAAGATAATGTCTGCATTGATGTTTTGGCTCATGAATTGCAGCGAAAATTCGACCATTTATCTGTGCATTATTTTCGTGGGGATGATGATGATGTTGAAGGTTCTCACTCATCTTCTTCTTCAGATTCCCATAAAAATATGTCCCAAAAGCAGGCCAAAGTTTGATGATCGTGACATTAAACTTGATGACTTCACCGGCCAAGGTTCCCCAAATGACTATCTTGAATGGGAAGGACAAGTGGAGAAGACTGCTGAGTATAAAAGTTTTGATGATAAAAAAACCTTTAAAATTGCTTACATCAGACTAACTAAGAATGCAGGATTGTGGTATGAGGGCAATAAAGCCAAGAGAAAACACCAAAACAAAGGAAAAATTGTCACCTGGTCTCACCTTTAGAAGAAATAGCGTGCCAAATATGTACCTTTTGACTTTGATCAGCAAAATTATGTCAAGCTGACTTCCCTGTACTATGGCGCTAATAGTGTGCGTGACTATATTGCAGAGTTTGAAAGGTTATCTTTACTTTGTGACTTGGAAGAAAGAGAACATATGAAGATGGCAAATTTTTTGCTGGGCTTAAACAAAAATATTGATAAGGAGCTCGATTTGGCTCAATATCACACTTTTGATCGTCTCTGCAATTTGGCATTGAAGGTGTGATGTGAATTTTCGTATGAATTCAAAAACTCACAAAGGTAAATCTAAACCCATGAATTTCTAAGGGCTAAGCCACGAAAATTCTTGAATTTAGGTTGATTAACTAGTCTTTGATTAAAGCCTAAGCACCCTCAAAGCCACTAATTAATCTCTCAAGAGTATAAAGGAATTAACTACCAACTCAACAAAAATTTCGAACTTTTGTTTTAGGGTAAACAAACTTTTTTTATTAAACTCAAAACTGATTTTTACAAGCTAATGTTGAGACTATATATAGGAATAATCATCAACAAAAATCCTTACTAGAATAGATAAAATAGACGCACAAATGCCCTAAAAAACGCCCCTTTTAAGACTCCAACGTGACTCACAAGATAAGATTGGCACATCATCACTGCATCTTGATTTTATCTTGGTAACATACTCTAACAACTTTAGCTAAACAAGAAAATATCCTAAAAAAATTCCTAACAACCTAATAAACAAGATAATCAACAAATTATAACCAGAAATACATAAAAAATCAAATAACCCAAAACCATAAAAAATCGTCAAAATTTCCGCCTAAGAAATGTGCTTCAATTTTGCGCATTTTCAAGATTTTGCTTCAAATCTTCATGAAACCTTTGAAGATCCAATCTTTTATTCAAGAAACCTTCAAGAAGTTATTTCCCACGTCTTCAAGGCTATAAAAGATGATCAAGACTCACCAAGAAATGAAAGACTCAATACCTAAAATGAGAAAAACCCTAGCAAATGCAGTGGGAAAAAACCCATAGGCAAAAACCATCTTGTTCCCCAAAATCCACCATTCTTTCCTTGATTTGCGTGCCACCCTAGGTATGTGTGATCATACAAACGCAAATCCCAACCCTTGATGCACCCATATGGCTTGTATATCCATAAGCAATTAGTTCACCTATGGTTGCATTTTTGCCATTCACATTCAAACCTTTGGAGTTGATGAACTCCATAATCTCCTGGTAACTAAAGCTGATAAGCAATATCACCAACTTTTTCAAAATTTTGAATGGACCATCACACCTAGGCATCAATTTATTATTCCTCTGATTAGGAAATCATTCCTTCCTTAGGTGTAACCAAACCAAATCACCTTCCTGATATTGACGTTGGTTCTTGTGCGAGTTTTGTACTGGTCATTCACTTTTTCAATTCTTGCTCTAACCTGGGCATGTAATTTCTGCATACATTGAATTTTATCCAAAGCAGAGTTATGAACTAACTCACTTTTAGGAACATAAATGAAATCAATTGGAAGCTTGGGATTGACTACGTAAACAACTTCAAAGGGTGAATGTTTAGTTGCATAAGTAGCTGATCTGTTATAAGCGAACACAGCATGCGCCAACTTTAAGTCCCAATCTTTCTGAATTTTTCTTACCAATCCACGTAGTAGTACTCCCAGAGTCTTGTTTGTTACCTCAGCCTACCCATCAATTTGTGGATGATAGGAAGTACTAAAAAGCAATTTGGTTCCAACTAGTTTCCACAGTGATTTCCGGAAATAACTCATGAATTTTGAATCTCTGTCATTGACAATGGTTTTAGGTATCCCATGCAATTGCATTACATCCCTAAAATATAACTATGCAACATTAACATCATCATCAATCTTATGGCAAGGGGTGAAATGTGCCATCTTCGAAAATCTGTCCACCACCACCATATCTAGTCTTTATGTCGTGCAGTTCTAGGTAGACAAACAATGAAATCAATTGATAAATCTTCCCAGGGACCATCAGGAACTGGTAATGGTGTATATAGATCCTGATGAAATGTTGCCATGGCCTTCTGACATATAGCACATTGAGATATCACAGCTTCCACATCTCCTATCATCTTAGGCCAGTAAAAATGTTCTTGCAGCATGCTCAATGACATAGAAATCCCAAAATTCCCTGCAAGACCTCCTCCATGCTCCTCTCTTACTAGCAATTCTCTAATTGAACATTTAGGCACACACAACTGGTTCCCTTTAAATAGGAATCCATCATGCAACACATAAGATCCAACTACTCCACTCTCTAATTGTTGCATCACAGGACCAAAATCCACATCATATTCATAATATGTTTTGATTAGTTCTAAACCCAGCAGCTTGCAATTCAAAACACTAATCAGTACATACCTTCTAGAAAGTGCATCTGCTACCACATTAGACTTGCCATCTTTATATTTCGTGGAAAAATGAAAGTATTGAAGGAAATCAACCCACTTGGCATGTCTATGTTTCAGTATCTGCTGACCATTGATATGTTTTAGTGCTTCATGATCAGAATGCAGGATGAAATGATGAGGTCTTAAATAATTACTCCAATGATCTAGAGCTCTAACAATTGCATAAAACTCTTTATCATAGGTGGAATAATTTAACCTAGTTCCATTCAATTTCTAACTGAAATAGGAAATTGTTTGCTTCCCCTGCACTAAAACTAGGCCAATTCCCACATTGCTTGCATTTGTTTCAACTTCAAAAGGTTTTGTGAAATCAGGCAATGCAAGAATAGTTGTGTGGCATAATAAATCCTTTATCTTTTCAAAAGCCTTTTACGCCTCCTTGGTCCAGTCAAATTTCTTGTCTTTCTTAATGCATTCAGTCATAGGAACAACAGTTGATGAAAAGTTTTTGACAAACCTCCTGTAGAATGAAGCCAACCAATGAAAAGAACGAACCTCTATGACATTCTTGGGTGTAGGCCATGATTTGATTGCTTCTACCTTAGATTGATCCACTGAAACTCCATCTTTCGAAACTACATATCC
Organism: Suaeda aralocaspica; assembly: GCA_016808085.1. NCBI lineage: Eukaryota > Viridiplantae > Streptophyta > Magnoliopsida > Caryophyllales > Amaranthaceae > Suaeda > Suaeda aralocaspica. The sequence continues at coordinate 38,884 of PYUH01000215.1, forward strand.
CAAAAAGGTCATGCTACTTACCTGATGTGGATTTTAAGTGGTACTCTCAAATATCACTCAAAACTCACGCGTAGGCCAATTAAATTTCCACTCCCGGATTAATTTAATTGAAAGCTGATTAATTAACACAATCCTGTAATTAATTAATTAGGATCTAAACTCATTCTTCACTCTTGAGATACGAATTTAGGAAGAAACTTTAACAAATTAAATCACAAATTTGTGCAAGAAATTCCGAATTTGTTGAATTGAAAATCCAATGTACGCAACTTTTGTATATTTTACAAGGAATTCTCAAAGCTATTTATAGAATAACCTAAAACTAAGTTCTAACAACTTTCTAAGGCTCTAACAAACCTATATATTCAAGAAAATATCCTAACAACTAATGATGTAAATTTTTGTGTAAACAAAAACTCACAAGGGAGTAGACTAAATTTTTAAACTTATAAAGACAAAGTCACCTAGATTATCAAATTTAGGTTGATCAATTAGTCCTTTGATTAAAGCCTAAGCACCCTCAAAGCTACTAATTAATCTACACAAGAGTATAAAGAAATTAATCACCAACTCTTAATTTTTTTGGATTTTGTTTTCAAGTAAACAAACAAACATTTATTCAACTCAAACCTAATTAATTAGAACCTAATGTTGAGATTATTTATAGGTATAATCAACAACAAAATCCTAGCTAAAATAAACAAAAAATACACGCCTAAAACTAGGAATTCGTCCCCTACTTGAACCACTTGCACAAGTTGCACAACAAACTCAAGATAAGATTACCACATCATCATGCAACTTGCACTTGATCTTATCCGTCCTAACAAACTCTAAACAACTAACAAATCAAGAAAATATTCTAAGAAATTATCTAAATAAATAATTAACAAGATAATCATCAGATTTTAAGCTAAAAATTACAATAATACTTGCTGCCCAAGATCTTGAAAAAATCGCAAAAATCACGCCCCAAGATTCGTCCCTTTATTTGCGCAATTTTTCAAGAACCTTCAAGAACTTCAAGAAATGCTTCAAGATCCAATCTTTTAATCAAGAAACCTTCAAGAATCTGTCCACCATGCATTTCAGCATAATTATGATGACCAAGACTCTACAAGAAATAAAAGACTCAATTCCAAAAATGAGAAAAACCCTGTGGGAGAAAAACTCAGGCAAAAATCATCTTGTTCCCCAAATCCACCATTCTTGCCTTGATTTGCGTGCCATATTATTCACATGTGACCATGTACACGCAAATCCCTACCCTTGATGTACCCATATGGTTGATATTTCCATAAGCAACTATTTCACCTATGGTTGCATTCCTGCCATTGGCATCCTCACCTTCGAAGTTGATTGCACCATTACAAACCTTGTCACTTATATTTAATACTTGATCACTTTTGTCATTGTCACTGGTGCTTGCATCAACTAAACTAAATAATTAATTATCAAGATAATCATCAAATTTAAAGCTAAAAATCATGAAAATAACTTGATGCCAAAGATTCTTGAAAATCATCAAAATTTCCGCCCAAGAATGCTTCCTCAATTTTGCGCAACTTTTCAAGAATTTCAAGAAACTTCAAGAAATGCTTAAAGATTTAACCTTTTAATCAAGAAACCATTCTCCATGCATTTTAGTATAATTATGATGATCAAGACTCCACAAGAAATGAAAGCAATGATGTCGAAAATGAGAAAAACCCTATCAAGTGAAATGGGAAAAAAACTCATGGACCAAACCAACTTGTTCCATGTGACCACCATTTGTATCCATCCTGTAAGTGCTTAAATTAGTTAGTAATACATAACTTATTTAATGGCACCTACTCTACCAGTGAAATGTATAAGTGACTAATTGATGTAAATTTTCGTGTAAACAAAAACTCACAAGGGAATAGACTAAAATTTCGAACCTATAAAGACTAAGTCACCAAGATTCTCAATTTTAGGTTGATCAATTAGTCCTCTGATTAAAGCCTAAGAACCCTCAAAGCTACTAATTAAATCACAAGAGTATAAAGAATTTAATCACCAACTCTTAATTTCGGAATTTTGTTTTCAAGTAAACAAACAACTTTTTTTTTCAACTCAAACTTAAAACTTAATTAATTACAACCTAATGTTTAGATTATTTATAGGTATAATCAACAACAAAATCCTAATAAAAATAGACCAAATATCACGCCTAAGACTAGGAAAATTCGGCTCACTTGTACCACTTGCACAAGTTGCACAACAAACGCAAGATAAGATTGCCACATCATCATGCAACTTGCACTTGGTCTTATCTTTCCAAACAAACTCTAACTAACTAACAAATCAAGAAAATATCCTAACAACTTATCTAAATAACTAATTAACAACATAATCATCAGAATTTAGACTAAAATCACGCCACTTGCTTGGAGCCCAAGAACCAAGAAAATCGTCCAAAAACTCGCACGAAGCATCGTCACAATTTGCGCAATTTTCAAGATTTCTTCCAATATCTTCAAGAAATGCTTCAAGATCCAATCTTTTAATCAAAAAACCTTCAAGAATCTATCTTCCATGCATTTTAGCATAATTATGATGATCAAGACTCACCAAGAAATAAAGACTTAAAGCCATAAATGAGAAAAACCGTGTGGGAAAAAAAACTTATAGGCAAAAGCCATCTTGTTCCCCAAATCCACCATTCTTTCCTTGATTTGCGTGCCATATTATTGACATGTGACCATGCACACGCAATACCCTACCCTCGAGGCACCCATATGGTTGATATTTCCATAAGCAACTATTTCACCTATGGTTGCATCCTTGCCATTGGCATCCTCACCTTCGAAGTTGATTGCACCATTACAAACCTTGTAACTTATATTTAATACTTGATCACTTTTGTCATTGTCACTAGTGCTTGCATCATCCTCCCCCTTCTTCAAAAGAGTTTGACCTCAAACTTCGAAGTTATTCATCAGGCACATATGGAGATAAATCACCAATATTAAAAGTATTATCACCAACTTTTTTAAAATTTTGAATGGCCCATCACATCTAGGCATGAATTTATTTTTCCTGTGGTTAGGAAACCTTTCCTTCCTAAGATGTAGCCAAACCAAATCTCCCTCTTGATTGCGTGGGTTCCTTGGTTTATTGGCTTGCTTTTTATATTGATCATTCACCTTTTCAATTCTTGCTCTGATATGTGCATGTAATTTCTGCATATATTCAATTTTGTCCAAAGCAGTTTTATGAACCAACTCACCTTTAGGAACACAAATGAAATCAATTGCCAATTTAGGGTTAATGCCATAAACCACTTCAAAAGGTGAATGTTTGGTTGCATAAGTAGGTGATCTGTTGTAGGCAAACTCAGCATGCGCCAGTTTCAAATCCTAATCATTCTGAGTTTTACTTACCAATCCATGCAATAATACCCCCAAGGTCCTGTTCGTCACTTCAGTCTGCCCATCAGTTTGTGGATAATAGGAAGTACTAAAAAGTAACTTGGTACCGACCAGCTTCCATAGTGTTTTCCAAAAATAGCTCATAAATGTCGAATCCCTGTCAGTTACAATTGTTTTATGAATGGCATGCAATCGAATGATATCCCTAAAGTATAGCTCTACAACATTAACAGCATCGTCAATCTTATGACAAGCAGTAAAGTGAGCCATCTTCGAAAATCTTTCCACCACCACCATGATTGAATCCTTATTTCGCGCAGTCCTAGGTAACCCAACAATGAAATCTATTGAGACATCTTCCCAGGGACTATCAGGAACCGGTAATAGTGTGTATAACCCTAGATGAAAAGTTGCTTTAGCCTTCTTACATATAGCACATTGAGAAATTACGGCTTCCACATCTCTAATCATCTTAGGCCAATAAAAATGTTCTTGCAGCATGCTCAGTGTTTTAGCAATTCCAAAATGCCCTGCAAGACCTCCTCCATGCATCTCTCTGACAAATAGTTCACGGATTGAACAATTAGGCACGCATAACTGATTCCCTTTAAATAGGAACCCATCATGTAAAACATAGGATCCCACTACTCCATTCCCCAGTTGCTGCATTATAGGGCCCAATTCTACATCAGATTCATAATATGTCTTGATATGTTCTAAACCCAACAGCTTGCAATTCAGGGCACTAACCAACACATGTCTTCTGGAAAGTGCATCTGCCACCACATTAGACTTGCCATCTTTACATTTAGATGAAAAGTTAAAAGATTGAAGGAACTCAACCCATTTGGCATGTCGAGGATTTAATTTCTGCTGATCATTGATATGTTTCCATGCTTCATGATCAGAATGCAGGGTGAAATGGTTAGGTCTCAAATAACGACTCCAATGATCCAGAGCCCTAACAATTGCATAAAATTCCTTATCATAAGTTGAATAATTCACCTTGGCTCCATTCAATTTTTCATTGAAATAAGCAATTGGCCTTTTACCCTGCACCAAAACTGCTCCAATTCCGACATTGCTTGCATCTGTTTCTACTTCAAAAGGTTTGGAGAAATCAGGCAATGCTAGAATAGGCGTGTGGCATAACATATTCTTGATCTTTTCGAATGCAATCTGCGCCTCTTTTGTCCATTCAAATTTCTTATCCTTCTTAATGCATTCAGTCATAGGAGCAACAATGGATGAGAAATTTTTGACAAACCTTCTATAGAAAGAAGCCAAACCATGGAAAGACCGTACATCAGTCACGTTGGTGGGTGTTGGCCATGATTTAATTGCGTCAAGCATGGATTGATCAACTGAAACCCCATCTTTTGACACCACATAACCCAAAAATGTCACACTTTGCACCATAAAATAACACTTCTCTAATTTTCCGTACAATTTTTGTTGCCTCAAATTCTCAAAAACTTGTCTTAGATGCTACAGATGGTCTCCATTATTTCTGCTATAAACCAATATATCATCTAAGTATACAACAACAAAATTACCCAGATATGGCTTCAAAACTTCGTTCATAAGTCTCATAAACATACTAGGAGCGTTGATGAGTCCAAAGGGCAAGACTAACCACTCACAGACACCTATTTTAGTTTTGAAAGCTGTTTTCCACTCATCCCCTTCTCTCATGCGTATTTGATGATGCCCACTCGTACCACTTGCATCACACTCAACTTCAAAAGGTTTAGTGAGATCAGGAAGTGATAGAATCGGAGTATTGCACATTTTTTCCTTTACCAAGTCAAACGCCAGTTGAGCTTGTTTGGTCCACTCAAACTTGCCATGTTTCGTGCATTCAGTTATAGGGCTCATAATAGTGCTAAAATTACGAATAAATCTCCTATAAAACGAAGCTAGGCCATGAAAAGATCTCACTTGAGTAGTTGTCGTAGGAATAGGCCATGATGCAATAGCTTCAACTTTCTTTGGATCCACTTTGATACCCTCATGCGAAACAATGTACCCTAGAAAACTAATCTCACTTTGCATGAAATCACACTTTTCTAGTTTCCCATAGAGTTTTTGTTTCCTTAGAACTTCAAAGACTTGTCGAAGATGACCCATATGCTCCCTTTCATTCTTGCTATACACTAATATATCATCATGATAGACCACAACAAATTTACTAATGAAAGGACGCANGATAAACCACAACAAATTTACTAATGAAAGGACGCAACACCTCATTCATAAGCCTCATAAATGTGCTAGGGGCATTAGTTAAACCAAAAGGCATAACCATCCATTCATATTGCCCATGCTTTGTCTTGAACGCCGTCTTCCATTCATCCCCTTCTGATACGAATATCAATAAGCAAAACTTCGAAGGTTTGAAACAAGATGCAACCATGGGAGAGCTAGTGGCTTATGGAGACACAAGACTCTTAGGGTTGGTTAGGGTGAATTTTTACGTGTGCATGGTGACATGCACAAGTCTCCTCACGTAAAAATCAAGCAAGCATAATTAGTAGTTTAGGAGTGTTGAGCTATATGGGTTTTCTTCCCACTTCATTTGATAGGGTTTTACCATATGGTGTTTTGTGATTTTCTTATTTAGTTTATGAGTCATGGTTGATGGAATCAAACATGGGAAACACAAAATTGAAGGTTTCTTGAAAGAAAGATTGAAGCTCAAAAGGTTTCTTGAAGTCTTGAAAATGGAAGTCCATCAAAAAAATCAAAGGAGTTATATGGCGGGATTTTTGAACGATTTTGACGATTCTGGGCAACGTTGTCAACGGTGTTTTCCGTGTTGTTTGACTTGGTCAACTTCAGTTAGTTAGTTGGAAATATTGTCCTTAGATTTGTTTCTCAAAATATCTAAGATTTAGGCTAGAAAATCAGATTACANAGAAAATCAGATTACAAGCTTGGTGCGCAAGACTTGTATCCGGTTTCGTATAAGATTTTGTTATCCTAATGTTAGTTTGTTTATACCATAAATCTAGGGTAGTTCGGATTTGTTTAGGATATTCACATATTGTGTGACATGTTCNTTTGTTATACCATAAATCTAGGGTAGTTCGGATTTGTTTAGGATATTCACCTATTGTGTGATATGTTTAGCTATAAATAGGATGTAAAATACATCAATAAAATTTAGATTAGATTGATTGAAAACACATTGTTTCCGGTTTTATTGTTTCACGTAAGTAAACAAAATTTTGTGAGAATTCCTTGTGAGGAATTCGATTGAGTGAGTAGTGCTTTGAGCTTTATCTCACGTGAGGATAGTTTTTAGGATTTGAGGGTGCTTTGCTTTAATCAAATTCTATCAATTATTCGCCTTAGAAGTTCGAATTTGTGGTGCGTTGCTTTATCAAATTTGTGCTCTAAGTTTATCTTGTGTGAGTGGCGTTTGTTTATAACAAAATTCACATCACCTTCCCTCATACGAATTTGGTGATACCTACTACGTAAATCAATCTTTGAAAATAGTTGAGAACCACTTAATTCATCTAGTAAATTATCCAACCTAGGAATAGGAAACCTAAACTTGATAGTTATGTGATTCACGGCTCTACTATCAATGCACATTCTCCACGTCCCATCTTTCTTAGGTACAAGCAGTGTAGGAACTGCACAAGGACTCATACTTTCACGTACATACCCTCTCTCCATAAGCTCATCAATTTGCCTTTGTAATTCTTTTGTTTCTTCTGGATTGCATCTATATGGTGGCTTGTTAGGTATGGGAGCACCAGGAATCAAATCAATTTGGTGTTCAATACCACGAATTGGTGGCAACCCTTGTGGCAAATCTTCTGGAAACACATCCTCAAGTTCACACAACAATTCTTGTAGAATAGGATGATCAATGTCTTCAATGCTCTTTACTTCCTTAGCAACCAGAAGGTATACAAAATCACGAGCACCCATGTCCTTCTCAAATTGCTTTCGTGACACAAACAGCACCTTTTTATCATCTTTGGGCTTTTCCTTTTTCTTCTTGTTTAGGTCACTAGGTGAAAGTGGGAGCAATACCTTCGTCTTTCCCTCTTTGAAGACCTTGTACACGTTAGACTCGCCATCATGGATAGTTTTTCTATCATACTGCCATGGTCTACCAAGTAGTAGATCACAGGCGTCCATAGGAACAACATCACAAAGTACCTCGTCCTCAAATTTTCCAATTGAAAAATTTACTAGCGCTTGCTTTCGTATACTCACTTCATTGTCATCATCTAGCCACTTTAGCTTATAAGGTTTCGGGTGTCTTGATGTTTTCAATTGTAGTTTATCCACCAGTTTAGATGAGACTACGTTGGCACAACTACCTCCATCAACAATCAAACTACAAATAGAATTGTGTACCTTGCAACGAGTGTGAAAGATGTTTTCACGTTGCTCTTCTTCCATGGATTTGGAGTGCAAAACCCTTCTAAGAACTAAGTTATTTTCATAAACTTCCTCCTCCTCGAAGTCACTTTTTGGCTTGCATTCTTCCTCTCCACCCTCCTCTTCTATGGCGTGTTGAAGTTCATTGGTGTATTCATCAATCTCCCTCATCTCACACATGGTCAATGCCCTAGAAGTAGGACAATCCTTCTTATAATGGCCATAACCCTTACACTTAAAACATGTTACCTTTGGTGTACCATCATCAAGTGTTTCAACCTTCTTCCCCCTATCACTGCTTGGCGCCATGAACTTCTTTGCTTCACTTTTAGACTCAATGGGCGTTGAGCTGGTAGATTTATACCCTTGATAAGGCTTAGGTGATGGCTTAGTCACGTTCCTTTTCCTTTGCTTATCCAATACTATGGCAGTTTTGCTAACTTCATCAAAAGATAGGTTAGGTTGTAACTCAATCTTGTCACGCACATCCACGTTAAGGCCACCAATAAAACGTGCAATTTTTTGTTCCTCCCTCTCTTCAACGTCACATTGTATGGTTAGTTTTTCAAACTCAGCAATATAATCTTCCATAGGCTTGATTCCTTGTTTCAACGTTGCCAATCTAACATACAACTCTTGTTGATAACTTTTAGGAACAAAACGCCTTCTCAAAAGCTTCTTAAGCTTTTCCCAAGTTTCGATCTTGCTCTTACCCTCGCGCTGCCTACTCCTTTTGAGGCCATTGAACCACATGGAAGCGTATTTAGATAGTTTAGCAATAGCAATCTTGTACTTCTTATCTTCACTCGTGCCCTTATAATCAAAATACCTTTCCAATGCCAGTTCCCAGTCAAGGTAGGCTTCTACATCACCTTGGCCATCAAATTCATTCACTTCAAACTTCAAACCACGATCATCATCACTATTTGAAGGTTTAGCTTTGAGGCGAATAACTTCCGTTGTCAAACCCAAGGACAATTCTTGCAACTTGTTTGTTTGTTCTGCTAGGTGCGTAATAAATCATCACTATAAACTTTGCTTTGTTTGCCTTGATCAGCCATTGTGCTCTGATACTTCTTGATCTATATCTTACGTTCAAACTAAGGGCTTAAACTTAAGATAGATTGATTTAAGGAACTTCGTGAATTGGAACACTCACAATCAACGAAACTCACAAACTTAGGTTAGATTGGAACACTCAACAATCTAGTTCTAAGGGTGTTTTAATCTTTGTGAGAATACTCGATCACAAATACTAAAACAGTGGTGAATATTTTGAAGCTTCTAACTCTCAAAACACTCGAAAATCCTTTGTAAATTTTGGGTGAAAATCTGACACAAAATAACGCATAACAAGTATGAACAATAATCGAAATCTCAATTTTATTGAATAAAACATGGGTATTTATAGTACAAATACCTTAGGACTCCTAAACAATCTTGGATAAACTCCCTAAACTATCTAGGAAATAAAACAACTCCTAAAGACACACTAATCCTAGTAAATCCGGCCTTCACAAGATAAACATACAACTTGATAAGTATGCCACCTCATTATTGTAAGTTGATCTTATCTTGCCTAACAACTCTATCAAACTAACTAATCAAGAAAATATCCTAACAACTTATCTAAATAACTATTTAACAAGATAATTATCAGATTTTAATCTATAAATTACAAGAAAACTTGTTGCCCAAGAACTTGGAAAAATAGCAAAGTACTCGCCATTTTGAACGCCAACTTATACTCGCCAAGTGTTTAAACGCCATCTTACACTTGCCACTGTTGAACGCCAACTTATGCTTTGTCAATGCTGAATGCCAACTTATAAACCTTCATTTCCAAGTGTTGAACGCCAAATGAACGCCTAGCTAGCCTTGAACGCCAAGTGAACGCCTAGTGGCGTGTGGCCTTATTCAAGTATGAGTGTTATGCAACAATGACCATGAGCTAATCCAAAGCCATGTAGCCCAAATGAACGCCACCCTTGAATTTCAGAACGCCACCCTTGAATCTCAGGACGACTTAGAATCAACTCTTTCTCTTCAATGCTTGAATCTGCTTCCTGATCAAAAGCCCTTTGACAAAAGGTGATTTCGCCCTCTGACATGTACCACACCTGGAAATGAATGATTAAATTTCACCTATCATCTTAGGCCAATAGAAATATTCACTCACCATATCATAAGTCTTATGAACTCCAAAACGTCCAGCTGCGCCATTATGAGCTTCCCTAATCAGCAATTCACGAACTCCACTTTTAGGAATGCAAAGTTTGTTGTTCCTGAATAAGAAACCATCCTGAATTGTGTTGTTCCTAGAGGGGTGTTGATATTCAGAAGCAAAATCCGAATCACTGACATATAATTCCTTCAGGTGCTCAAATCCTAGGACTCTAGTATCAACCATAGAAAGCAATCTGATCTCCTTGATAAAGCATCGGCTACCACATTATTCTTGCCTTCTTTTTACTTGGATGAAAAGGTATAAGATTGGAGAAATTCCACCCACTTGGCATATTTGTGATTGAGTTTCTGTTGACCATTAGTATATGTCAAGGCTTCATGATCTGAGTGCAGAATAAAAGGTTTAGGGCGTAAATAGTGAGACCAACGATCTAGTGCTCGAACAATGGCATAAAATTCTCTATCATAATTGGAACAATTCAGTTGGCGCCACTCAGCTTCTCACTGAAATATAAAACAGGCTTTTTTTCCCGAATTAGTACTGCTCCAATGCCCATGCCACTAGCATCACATTCAACTTCAAATAACTTATCAAAATCAGGCAACACTAGGATAGGTGCATTGCAAAGTTTCTCTTTCACCACATCAAAAGCCTCCTGTGCTCGTTGGTTCCATTTGAACTCACCTTTTTTCATCAATTCAGTAATAGGAGAAATTTCGAATGAACCTTCTGTAGAATGAAGCTAGTCCATCAAAACTCCTAACTTCATGCACATTAGTAGGTATCTTCCAAGTTTTAACACTTTTCCTTCAAGAAGTCACACTTTTCCAGCTTCCTATATAATTTATGCTCGTGTAACTTACTAAACAATTGCCTCAGATGGTCTAGGTATTCATGAATATCTCTGCTATAAACAAGAATATCATTCAAATAGACGACAATAAACTTGTTTAGAAACGGCCTCAATACCTCATTCATCAATCTCATGAACGAACTAGGTGCATTACATAGACCAAAAGGCATCACAAACCACTCATATAGACCCTGTTTAGTCTTAAAAGCAGTCTTCCATTCATCCCCTTCACGAATTCTCATCTAATGATAGCCACTTCTCAGATCTTGATGTGATTTGAGTACAAGTGAGATATCCTATGATACACCAACAGTGGATGAGTCAACTACCCTAATAATAAATCCTGTTGGTTTCGTTAAGGTTAAATCGCAGGTATGGGTGACAATGATTATGGTTGACAATGTAAATTCTAGTGATGGTGGTTGCTTCCTAGCCAACACTATGAATATTGATCATTAATACTTTGTCACTGGTGGAGTGAGCCATTAGTTATGTTAAGTGATAGTAACTCTAATTAATGCACTCACAGGAGGGAAACACATGGTGGTTACAGGGAACAAGTTGGTTTGGTCCATGAGTTTTTCCCATTTCACTTGATAGGGTTATCTCATTTTGGACATTATTATTGGTTATTGTGGAGTCTTGACCATAATAAATATGCTAAAAGACATGAAGAATGGTTTCTTGAAGGTTTCTTGATTAAAAGATTGGATCTTGAAGCATTTCTTGAAGTTCTTGAAAATTGCGCAAAATGGACGAACAACAAGGGGCGTGTATTTTGACGATTTTTGGCAATCTTGGGCAACAAGTATTTTTCGTGATTTTTAGGATAATTTCTGATGATTATCTTGTTTATTAATTATTTAGTTAGGTTGTTATGATATTTTCTTGATTAGATTAGTTTGTTAGAGTTTGTTAGACAAGATAAGATCAAGATGTAGTGATGAGGTGGCATACTTATCTTGTTGAGTGTGTGTATGTGTGTGTCATTGTAACGGGACGAATTCCCCTAGTTTTTGCGTGTTTTATTAGTTGTTTCTAGTTAGGATTTTGTTGTTGTTTATACCAATAAATGATCTCAACATTAGGATGTAATTAATTAAGTCTTACACATTGAAATTTCAATTCAATATTTCCGTAAAATTGCGCAAGTTTAGTGATTAAACTTTGTTCGATTTTCTATCATAAATTTGTGAGTCAAGTGTGATTAACAAATTTAGATCCTAGTTAATTAATTAGCCTTCAATTAAATTAATCCAGGAGTGGAGAGTTTAATTGATAAACAAAACGTGAATTTGAGGTTGTATTTGCGAATACTACTAAAAATCCACATCAAATTTCAACCTTTTTACCAGATCTTTCGATGCTATATTCGTGCAAGACCCACTATCAATGATTAAATTGCATAGATATGGACCAATCTTGTAAATACTGTGAAATAAGCTTTCTCTCTGCGTTGCATGTGGTTCTACTGATTAATGCAATGCTCTTCGAACCACAAAAGCTTCGCCACCTTGTAGCAATGGAGGCTGATACACAGTTTCTAGGGTGTCTTCATCAGAATCCTCCCCTCTCTGGTTTTGAATGATGTCCTCATCATCTTCAACCATAATCTGGTAAATGTCTTCCTCAGTTGCCCATAGGTTGTTCTATAACCAAGATGAAGCAATGTGACCATAACCTTGACATTTAAAACATCTCGTGCGTTCTTCATATTCTGCTTTAGAAACCACTTTTTTTTGTTTGTCCCCTGAAGAGCTAGGAGTTGCAAGAACTTGGTTTGTCTGTGGTATCTGATTTGCTTTTGCATGTTTATCTAGAGGAGTGTAGCTAGATTTACCAGTGAAAGGCACAAAATTGCGTGTGGATTCCCCCTTGACACGTTTTTCCACCTTCAATGCCAATTAGAGAGATCATCAAAAGTGTGATATTGAGCTAAATCGAGCTCCTTATCAGTATTTTTGTTTATGCCTTTCAAAAGTCTTGCCATCTTCATATGTTCTCTTTCCTCCAAGTCACAAAGCAAAGATAACCTTTCAAACTCTGAAACATAGTCACGCACACTCATAGTGCCCTGGTATAGAGAAGTCAGCTTGACATAATTTTGCTGATCAAAGTCATAAGGGACATATTTTCCACGCAATTTCTTCTTAAGGTGAGACTAGGTGACAATTTTTGCTTTGTTTTGGCGTTTTCTCTTGGCCTTAATGCCCTCATACCACAATCATGCATTCTTGGTTAGTCTGATGTAAGCAATTTTAAAGGTTCTTTTATCATCAAAACTTTTATACTCAGCAATCTTCTCCACTTGTCTTTCCCATTCAAGATTGTCATCTTGGAACCTTGGCCAGTGAATTCATCAAGTTTAATGCCACGATCATCAAACTTTGGCATGCTTTTGGCAAGTTTTTTATGGGAATCAGAAGAAGACGAGTGAGAACCTTCATCATCATCATCATCCCCATGAAAATAATGCACAGATTGAGGATCAAACTTTCGTTGCAATTCACGAGCCAAAAGATCAATACGTACTGTATCCTGATTTTGTCTCACGTCCAAAGCTTCTAGTTTAGTCATCATGTCTTGGATTAACTGTTTCAAGTTAGCTTCCCCCATGATGGATCGAAAAGAACTCTGAAATCTGATACCAAATTGATGTGGATTTTAAGTGGTACTCTCAAATATCACTCAAAACTCACATGAAGGCCAATTAAATTTCCACTCTTGGATTAATTTAATTGAAAGCTGATTAATTAACACACTCCTGTAATTAATTAATTAGGATCTAAATTCGTTCTTCACTCTTGATTCACGAATTTAGAAAGAAACTTGAATAGATTAAGTCACAAATTTGCGGAAGAAATTCCGGATTTGTTGAATTGAAAATTCAATGTATGAAAGTTGTGTATAGTTTACAAGGAATTCTCAAAGCTATTTATAGAACAACCTAAGAATAAGTTCTAATAAATTTTTAATACTCAAATTCAGCACACAAGACTCAAGTATGACTCACAAGATAAGAATGCCACATCATTACTACATCTTGACCTTATCTTGCTAACAAACTCTAACAAACTTATCTAATAAAAAAAAATATCCTAACAACTTAACTAAATAATTAATTAACAAGATAATTATCAGAATTAAAGCTAAAAATCACGAAAATAACTTGATGCCCAAGATTCTTGAAAATCGTCAAAATTTCCGCCCAAGAATGCTTCGTCAATTTTGCGCATCTTTTCAAGAATTTCAAGAAATACTTCAAGATTCAATCTTTTAATCAAGAAATAATCAACTATTCTCCATGCATTTTTTTTATAATTATGATGATCAAGACTCCACAAGAAATTAAGCAATGATGTCCAAAATGAGAATAACCCTATCAAGTGAAATGGGAAAAAAACTCATGGACCAAACCAACTTGTTCCCTGTGATCACCATTTGTATCCATCCTGTAAGTGCTTAAATTAGTTAATAATACATAACTTATTTAATGGCACCTACTCCACCAGTGCAGTGTATAAGTGACCAATGGTGTCGGCTTAGGAAGCCACCACTCTCACCCATAGTGCCATCAATCTTCACCATGGTCACCCATACCTATGATTTATCTTTATCAAACCCAATAGGATTTAGTATAAGGTTGATTCGTTCATCCACTGTTAGATTGATATAGGATATCTCGCTTGTACTCAAATTCACATCATTACCATAAAGTAGCACTTTTCCAATTTCCTATTAAGTTTTTGTTGCCTCGGAGTTTTGGAAACATGCCTTAGATGCTGTAGATGATCGCCATTGCTTCTACTATAAATCAGTATATCATCTAAGTACACAACGACAAACTTACCCAAGTATGGTTTCAAAACTTTGTTCATGAGCCTCATAAAAGTACTGGGTGCGTTGGTGAGTCCAAAAGGCATGACTAACCACTCATAGAGTCCTAATTTAGTTTTGAAAGTTGTTTTCCATTCATCTCCTTCCCTCATGTGTATTTGATGATACCCACTCCTTAAATTAATTTGGAAAACACCTGTGAGCCATACAATTAATCCGATAAATTGTCCAGTCTTGGAATTGGGAACCTGTACTTGATTGTGATGTTGTTGACCGCCCTAGAATCAATGCACATGCGCCAGGATCCGACTTTCTTAGGAACAATCAGTGTTGGCACGGCACACGGACTCATACTCTCTATAACATGCCACCTTTGCATCAACTCCTCAATCTACCTTTGTGTTTCCTTAGTCTCCTCGGAATTGCACCGGTATACTGGTTTGTTGGGAATCTGAGCACCTCTAATCAAGTCAATCTGGTGTTCAATGCCCCGATTGGGAGGCAATCCTGGTGGCAAGTCATCTGGAAATACATCTTCGAATTCTTTCAACAATGGTTGAAGAATTCGTGGGATTGCAGATTTTTCTACTCTTATTTCCTTGGCCATTAACAGGAACACTTGCTGGCAATTAGATAATTCCTACTCCAAATCCTTACCGTTTGACAAGAACACTCCCTTTTTGTTCTCCACATTCAATTGCTTTCTGTCTTGCGCCATTTTTAGAGGTTTTAAAGCAATTGTGTTGTCATTTTCTAGTTTTCTGATCACATAGACATTGGTTCTCCCATCATACTTCACAAATCTATCATATTGCTAAAGTCTACCAAGCAATATAACAAGCATTCATAGGGCAAACATCACACAATACAAAATCCTCAAACTGACCAATTTTGAAATTAACCAGGGCTTCTTTGGTCACCTTAACATCACTAGTATTGCTCAGCCAATGCAGCTTGTGAGGTTGAGGATGGTTATGTGTTGGGTAGTCAAGCTTCTGTATCAGTAGGGTAGAGACCACATTTGTACAACTGCCACTATCAATAATCACGTCACATAGCTAGCCCTGTACATTGCATCTGGTCATGAAAATTTTGTCCCTCTTGTTCTCTTCGACTGCCGTTGGCTTAGATTGAAGAACCCTCCTAAAGACTAATGCCTGACCTTGCGTCTCAGCCTTTACTTTCACCATATCATTACTACTTTTCTCTTCCTCTGATTCAGAATTTTCGTCCTCCCCTTCTTCAAGAAGAACATCCAAGTAAGCATCTTCAATCTCTGTGCTTCCCTAACAGTAATCACCCTGGAACTAGGGCAATTGCGCTGTAGGTGTCCATAACCTTGACATGTGAAGCACTTCCTCTTGTCATCAAGAATTCCAGGCGGTTTAACTGGAGTGGCTACCCTTTCTAAGTTGTCGAAACTAGGTTTAGCACTAGGTGTTTGGGAATAGACCACTTCCTTCTCCTTTTTAAACTCATAGGATTTAAAGAATGCTTTTGGCTTCTTTGAATTCCCATGTTTTTCCACTCTGAGCGCCACTTTACAGATTTCCTCAGAAGTCCAATAAGGTTGCAACTCCACTTTCTCCCTGATGGAGTCATCTAATCCTGCAATAAATCGAGCAACCTTATGATCTTCCTTTCTTCCAGATCACACAACATCAACATCTTCTCAAAGTCATGATATATCCTTCCACACTCTACTGCCCTTTCTTTAAGGCATGCATCTTCAGGAAGTTGTACTGTACATACTCATGTTGCACAAATTTGTTCCTCAATTCCCTCTTCAGTTTGTGCCAAGACACAATTTTTGATCTACCTTCTTTTATTCGTTTCCTTTGTATCCCTTCATACCATAAGCTAGCATAGGAAATTAACTTCAATTCTGCCACCCTCAAGGCTTTATGATCGTCATATTCTTTGTAATTTAATATTTTTTCGGTTCTCCTTAGCCAATCAAGGAAAACTTTAGGATCTAACATGCCATTGAACTCAGGAACGTGCAATTTTAGGCTACGATCATCATCTTTCGGTTTTTCACGTTTTCTGTGTCTTTTTCGATAATCTTCATCACTAAATCTAGCGTCATATACACGCCTAGGTTTGCATGCACTTCTTCCTCAATCTTCATCACTAGAGCTTGAATTAGATTCACCAATTTCGTGGTCCTTTTTATTAGTTTCCGATCTTCCACTCATAAAATTCATGACTTCCTCTAGCATGGTTCTTAATTCTGTGATCTCATTGTCTCGCTTGATTTCCTTAGGTTGATCTAAGGACAATCCTCTTTGAAAATTTGCAGGAACTCCTTCACCTCCATCGTCCATAGAAATTTTGGTTAATGCGATTAATAGATTCACAAACACTTGAGATTAAACGTTCTCTCAATGAAAGTACCAAATTTGATGTGAATTTTCATATGAATTCAAAAGCTCACAAAGGTAAAACTAAGCCCATGAATTTCTAAAGGCTAAGCCACCAAAATTCTTGAATTTAGGTTGATTAACTAGTCTTTAATTAAAGCTTAGGCACCCTCAAAGCCACTAATTAATCTCACAAGAGTATAAAGGAATTAACCACCAACTCAATAAAAATCTCCAACTTTTGTTTCAGAGTAAACTAACAAAGTTTTGTTTTTTATTAAACTCAAAATTGATTTTTACAAGCTAATGTTGAGACTATTTATAGGAATAATCATCAACAAAAATCCTAACTACAAGAGCTAAAATACACGCACAAATACCCTAAAAAATGCCCCCTTTAAGACTCTAACATGACTCACAAGATAAGATTGCCACATCATGATGTGAATTTTCGTGTGAACAAAAACTCATAAAGGGATAGACTAAAATTTCGAATCTATAAAGACCTTGTCACGAAGATTCTTAATTTTAGGTTGATCAATTAGTCTTTTGATTAAAGCCTAAGCACCCTCAAAGTTACAAATTAAATCGCAAGAATATAAAGAATTTAATCACCAACTCTTAAATTTTGGAATTTTGTTTTAAAGCAAACAAACAACTTTTTTTATTCAACTCCAACTTAATAATTACATCCTAATGTTGAGATTATCTATAGGTATAATCAACAACAAAATCCTAATAGAAATACACTAAAAAACACGCCTAAGACTAGGAAAGACTAATAAATTCGTCCCCTTACAACACATATACAACAAGATAAGTATGTCACCTCATCATGCAACTTGCACTTGATCTTATCTTGTCCAACAAACTCTAACTAACTAACAATTCAAGAAAATATGCTAACAACTTGACTAACTAATTAACTAACAAGATAATCATCAGATTTTAAGCTAAAATCACAAAAATTACTTGCTGCCCGAGATTCATGAAAAAAACGCCAAAACTCGCCATTGTTGTTCGTTTGTTTTCTGCGCAATTTTAATTAAGAAACCTTCAAGAATCTGTCATCCATGTATTTTAGCATAATTATGATGATGAAGACTCACCAAGAATTAAAAGACTCAATGCCAAAAATGAGAAAAACCCTGTGGGAAAAAAACACATAGGCAAAAACCATCTTGTTCCCCAAATCCACCACTCTTGCCCNCACTCTTGCCTTGATTTGCGTGCCATATTATTCACATGTGACCATGCACACGCAAATCCCTACCCTTGATGCACCCATATAGCTTATATCACTGTATGTAATTATTTCACCTATGGTTGCACCCTTGCCCTTGTCATCACCACCTTCGAAGTTGATTGCATTGATATCATTAATATCATTTCTTGCGCTGATATCATTAATATTATCAATGTCACTATTGCTTGCACTTACATCATCCTCCCCTTCTTCAAAAGAGTTTGACCACAAACTTTGAAGTTGTTCATCAGATATATATGGAGATAAATCACCAATGTTAAAAGTAGCATGAACCCCATATTCACCTGGTAGTTCAAGTTGATAAGCATTATTGTTGTTTCTTAAGCAATGAGGTGGGGTAGGGACTGTGAGGATTTCGCTGACGTAGACTGGACGTGTGAGTGGATTGGTTGCCTGTTGACGTACCCTCCAAGTACCTGCAAAAAAGGGACAATAATCCTCGTAGGATTATTTCCCCCTCCGATGCTTAAGTAAGTATTTGAAGGAGAGTAAGTGAACAATAATCAACAAGTAAACAATTCTAGAGAGAAGTTCTAGAGAGAAGTTTTCCTTTTTTAGTAAGTGTTTTTTGTCTTGATTTCAGTGTACTTGTTATCAGAATTTTTGGACTATTTATAGCCTCAAGTACAATTTCTTACCCACTGAGATTGTGACACTTGTCATCATCTCTTTGATTATCTTCCTTCATTTGCCTAATGGGCTTTTAGAAGGGAAGTTTAAGGCCCCATGGTTTGTTTTAGCTCTTTTACTCATTGACGAATAAGAGCTTGACATGTGGCAGATACAGAGTTACAAATGGACCAGTAAAAAGGTGACACGTGGCAGTGTGGGCCCACTCATGACAGACTCATCACTGCCACGTGGCAATCCTATGCTGGCATTTTAAGGACTCGTGGCCCAATTGTGGTATGACACGTGGCCATGTGGGGTCCACTCATGGCAGACTCATCACTGCCACGTGGAAATCCCATGTCATCTCTTTATAAGGAAAATTAGGGACACGTGGTCCACTCAAAAGCTGACACGTGGCAGCTGAGTTGTCATGCCACATCAATTATCACCAGCTTTCTTCAAAATTTTGAATGGCCATCACATCGAGGCATCAATTTATTTTTTCTGTGGTTAGGAAACCTTTCCTTCCTGAGATGTAACCAAACCAAATCCCCTTCCTGAAATTTGCGTGGGTTCCTGTGCTTATTGGCGTGCATCTTGTACTGTTCATTGACTTTTCGAATTCTTGCTCTGATCTGTGCATGTAATTTCTACATATATACTGATACTCCATCCTTTGAAACTACATACTCTAGGAATGTAACACTACTCACCATGAAGTAACCATTCTTCAATTTCTCATGGAATTTTTGCTGCCTTAGGGTTTCAAAAACCTGTCTTAGATGGTGCAGATGATCTCCATTGTTTCTGTACTCATAGAGACCCAATTTGGTTTTGAAAGTTGTTTTCCATCCATCCCCTTCTCTCATTAATTCCTCAATCTATCTTTGTATTTCCTTAGTCTCCTCAAGATTGCATCTATACGTTGGTTTATTAGGAATCTGAGCACCTTGGATTAAGTCAATCTGGTGTTCAATGCCCCTATCGGGTGGTAAACCTGGTGGTAAGTCATCTGGAAATACATCTTCAAATTCCTTCAATAGTGGTTGAAGAATTTTAGGGATTGCAGATGTTTCAATTCTCACATCTTTTTCCATCAACAGAAACACTTGCTAGCAATCAGTCAATTCCCTCTCCAATTCCTTAAGATTAGTAAAAAATACTCCCTTTTTATTCTCCACATTCAATTGTTTCTTGTTTTGCGCCACTTTTAGGGGTTTCAAAGCAATTGGCTTGTCAGTTTCCTGTTTCCTGATGATGTAGACATTGGTTTTTCCATCATACTTCATGAATCGATCATATTGCCATGGTCTACCAAGCAATATATGACAAGCATCCATTGGACAGACATCGCATATCACAGAATCCTCAAATTTACCAATCTTGAAATTTATTAGGGCTGCTTAGTCACTTTGACATCACTGGTGTTGCTTAGCCAATGTAACTTGTAAGGTTAAGGATGATTGTATGTGGGGTGATTCAATTTCTGAATCAAATAGGTAGAGACCACATTAGTAAAGCTGCCACTGTCAATTATCACATCACACAGCCTGCCCTGTACATTACACCTGGTCACGAAAATTTTGTCCCTCTGGTTCTCTTTAATTGACGCAGGTTTAGATTGAAAAACCCTCATGAGGACCAATGCTTGACCCTGTGTTTCTGCCTCTACATCTTCCATATCATTGCTGCTTTGTTCTTCTTGTCAATATCTACGTCCTCCCCTTCTTCAAGAAGAACATCTAAGTAGGCAGCTTCGATTTCCTTTGCTTTCCTAGCAGTGATTACCCTAGTGTTTGGGCAATTTCTTTGTATGTGTCCTACTCCTTGACACTTAAAACATTTCCTGTTGTCTTCAGGAATTGTCAGTGGTTTGATTGGAGTGGCTGCCCTTTTATCATTGTCGAACTTAGGTTTAGCACTAGCTGGTTGGGAATACACCACTTCCTTCTTGAACTCATAGGATTTAAAGAATGCTTTTGGCTTTTTTGAATTCCCATGTTTTTCCACCCTGAGTGCCACTTTACAGATCTTATCATATGTCCAGTACGGTTGTAATTCTACTTTTTCCCTAATGGAGCCATCCAACCCTGCCACAAACCGAGCAACTTTGTGATCTTCCTTTTCTTCTAGATCACACAATATCAACAATTTTTCGAAATCATTGATGTACTCCTCAACACTCTTCTGTGCCTGTTATAGGGTATGCATCTTTAGGAAATTGTTCTGTTCATACTCATGTAGTACAAATTTTTTTCACAATTCCCTTTTCAATTTGCGCTAAGAGTAAATTTTCGATCTTCCTTCCTTTTTGCGTTTTCTTTGTAATCCTTTAAACCACAAACAAGCATAAGATGTTAGTTTTAATTCTGCTACTCTGAAGGGTTTATGATCATCATACTCCTTGTAATTAAAAATCATCTCGGTTCTCCTCAGCCAATCAAGGAAAATTTCTGGATCTAAACTGCCGTTGAACTCAGGAACGTCCAACTTTAAGCTACGATCATCATCCTTCTGTTTGTAATGCCTTCTATGCCTGTTTCGGTCATCTTCTTCAGTAGAACTAGGATCATATTCACGCCTAGGCTTGCGTGCACTCCTATTAGTATTTTCATCACTTGAACTTGCGTCACTTTCATCAACTGCGTGACCCTCTTTCTTGTTTTTCGAACATCTTGATACCAAATTCATTACTTCTTCCAACATGGTTCGCAGTTCTCGTATTTCATTGTCCCTTCGGATTTCTCTGGCTTGTTCTAAGGACAATCCTTTTTCAAAAGTTGCAGGAACTTTGTCACCACCAATTGCCATAGCAATGTTGCTTCAAGTGTTTTAATTAATTAATTGATGAGCACTTGAGTATAAAAGACTTCTCAACGAGAGCACCAAAATTGATGTGAATTTTCGTGTGAACAAAAACTCACAAAGGGATAAACTAAAATTTCGAATCTATAAAGACCTAGTTACCAATATTCTTAATTTTAGCTTGATCAATTAGTCCTTTGATTAAAGCCTAAGCACCCTCAAAGCTACAAATTAAATCACAAGAGTATAAAGAATTTAATCACCAACTCTTATATTTCGGAATTTTGTTTTCAAGTAAACAAACAACTTTTTTTATTCAACTCCAACTTAATAATTACATCCTAATGTTGAGATTATTTATAGGTATAATCAACAACAAAATCCTAATAGAAATACACTAAAAAACACGCCTAAGACTAAGAAATTCGTCCCCTTACAACACATATACAACAAGATAAGTATGTCACCTCATCATGCAACTTGCACTTGATCTTATCTTGTCCAACAAACTCTAACTAACTAACAATTCAAGAAAATATGCTAACAACTTGACTAACTAATTAACTAACAAGATAATCATCAGATTTTAAGCTAAAATCACAAAAATTACTTGCTGCCCGAGATTCATGAAAAAAACGCCAAAACTCGCCATTGTTGTTCGTTTGTTTTCTGCGCAATTTTCAAGAATTCTTCAAGAACTTCAAGAAATTCTTCAAGATCCAATATTTTAATCAAGAAACCTTCAAGAATCTGTCCCCCATGTATTTTAGCATAATTATGAAGATCAAGACTCACCCAGAATTAAAAGACTCAATGTCAAAAATGAGAAAAACCCAGTGGGAAAAAAACACATAGGCCAAAACCATATTATTCCCCAAATCCACCACTCTTGCCTTGATTTGCGTGCCATATTATTCACATGTGACCATGCACACGCAAATCCCTACCCTTGATGCACCCATATAGCTTATATCACTGTATGTAATTATTTCACCTATGGTTGCACCCTTGCCCTTGTCATCACCACCTTCGAAGTTGATTGCATTGATATCATTAATATCATTTCTTGCACTAATATCATTAATATCATTTCTTGCATTGATATCATTAATATCATCACATCATTACTGCATCTAGATCTTATCTTGCTAACATACTCTAACAACTTTATCTAAACAAGAAAATATACTAACAAACTTCCTAACAACCAAATAAACAAGATAATCAACAAATTACAAGAAGAAATACATAAAAAATCAACGAACCCAAAACCATAAAAAATCATCAAAATTTCCGCCCAAGAAATGTGCTTCAATTTTGCGAATTTTCATGATTTTGCTTTAAATCTTTAAGAAACCTTTCAAGATCCAATCTTTTAATCAAGAAACCTTCAAGAAGTCATTTACCATGTCTTTAAGGCTGTAAATGATGATCAAGACCCACCAAGAAATAAAAGACTCAATGCCTAAAATGAGAAAAAGCCTAGCAAATGCAGTGGGAAAAAACCCATAGGAAAAAACCGTCTTGTTCCCAAAAATCCACCATTCATTTCATGATTTGTGTGCCACCCTAGGTGTGTGTGATCATACACACGCAAATCCCAACCCTTGATGCACCCACATGGCTTGTATCCCCATAAACAATTAGTTCACCTACGGTTGCATCCTTGCCATTCACATTCAAACCTTCGAAGTTGATTGTATCCTTGCTAATCTTATCATTGATACTCAAATTGATTACATTGTCAATCTTGTCATTGCTATTTGCATCAAGGGGGAAAATCGAGCCAAAGGGGATTCCACACGCAATTTTGTGCCTTTCACTGGTAAATATAGCTACACTCTTCCAGAAAAACATGTAAAAGCAAATCAAACACCACAACCAAACTAAGATCCTGCAACTCCTAGCTCTTCAGGGGAAAAACCAAAGAAGGTGATTTCTACACCAGAATATGAAGAACGCAGGAGATGTTTTAAATGTGAAGGTTATAGTCACATTGCTTCCTCTTATACCTCAAAACGCACATTGGCTATGGAACAAGCTAGATTATGGGCAACTGAGGAAGACATTTACCAGATTGTGGTTGAAGATGATGAGGACATCATTCAAAACCAGAGAGGGGAGGATTCTGATACGCATATAAATGAGCAAAACTTCGAGGGTTTGGGTTTGATTGAAGGTGGAAAACAAGAAGCAACCATGGGGGAGTTAGTGGCTTATGGAGACACAAGGCTTCTTGGGTTGGCTAGGGTGGATTTCTACGTGTGCATGGTGACATGCACAAGCTTATTCACGTAAATATAAAGCAAGTATAGTTAGTAGTTTAGAAGTGTTGAGCTATATGGGTTTTCTTCCCACGTCATTTGATAGGGTTTTACCATATGGTGTTTTGTTATTTTCTTGATTAGTTTATGAGTCAAGGTTGATGGAATCAAGCATGAGAAACACAAAAATGGAGGTTTCTTGAAATAAAGATTGAATCCTAGGGTCTGTTGGTGACTTCAGTTTGTACCATCTAACCTACACATTGTTTTCGGAACTCCATGTAACCTAACAATTTCTCGAAAATACAGTTCTGCAACATTGACAGCATCATCAGTCTTGTTCACGGAATGAAGTGAGCCATCTTCGAAAACCTGTCAACCACCACCATTATAGCATCCTTTTGCCTTGCAGTTCTAGGCAAACCAACTATAAAATCCACAGAGACATCATCCCAAGGAACTTCTGGTACTGGCAATGGTGTTAGAATCCTTGATGGAAGGATTCCTTTTCTTTTTGACAACAGCACAATGTGATATACTGCTATCCTCAACATCACAATCATTCTAGCCAATAAAATGCTCTGCAACATTGTCAATGTCTTTGTAATACCAAAGTGACCTGCATTCCGCCCTATGTGCTTCTGTGACTAGCAATTCACGAATACTGCACTTAGGGATGCAAGTAGATTCCCTTTGAATAAATATCCATCAGGTAGCACATAAGTTCCCATGAACCACTTCGTGATTTGTGATAGATAGGACCAAACTCCATCTTGCTCGTATATTGTGTAAATCAAGTCCAAACCAGCATTTAAATATGAACACCATTAAAGCATACCTTCTTGATAAAACATCACAACCAACCACATTAGATTTGCCTTCTTTGTACTGATGAAAACGAAAAAACTGCAACAATTCAACCCACTTGGCATGTCTGGGTTGAGTTTATGATGGCCTTGTATATGCTTCAGATCCTCATGATCAGAATCAATATAAAAGACTTGGACACAGATAATGACTCCAATGATCCAATGCTCGAACAATAGCATAGAATCCTTTGTCATAGGTAGAGTAATTCAACCTGGCTCCATTCAATTTCTCACTGAATAAGCTATAGCCTTTCCTTGAACGAACACTGCACCATCCCCACACCACTAGCATCCGTCTCAACTTCAAAAGGGTTTCGAAAAATCTGCAAAGATAGAATATGAGCTTGACAAGCATTTCTTCACCAACTCGAAGGCCTTTTGCGCATCTTTAGTCCATTCCAACCTTTCTTTGTTCTTCTAATGCACTCAGTCATAGGTGCTACTATAGAAAGAATCTCCAAATCTTCTATAGAAAGAAGCTAAACCATGAAAAGCACGCACTTCAGTTACAAATTTCGGAACTGGCCATAATTTAATACTTCTACTTTCGGAGGTCAACTGAAACACCATCCTTAAAACATGTACCTAAGAACGTCACACTTGAGACCAGAACGAGAACTTTTCGAGCTTAGCATACAACTTATGCTTTGTCAAAGTCGAACACTTCTCTGAGATGCTGGCATGATCTTCCACACTTGCATTTATACCAATATATCATCCAAATAGACAACACACAAACTTCCAAGGAAAGGTTTCAAACTTCATTCATCAATCTCATAAAAGTACTAGGAGCATTAGTAAGACCAAAAGGCATAACTAACCATTCGTAGAGTCTTAGCTTAGTTTTGAATCTTGTTTTCCATTCATCACCTTCCTTCATCGAATTTGATGGTAACCACTCCTCAACCAATCTGTAAACACTTGTGGCCAAACATTCATACATAAATCATCTAATCAATGAGGAATAGGAAACCTGTATTTGATGGTGATTTGTTCCAGACTCTAGAATCAAGGCACATTCTCCATGATCCATCCTTTTAAGGAACAATCAATGTTGGTACTGCACATGGACTCAGCTTCCCTAACATACCCCCTTTGCCATCAACTCTTCAATCTATCGTTGAATTTCTTGATTTTCTGGATTGCACCTGTAAACTGGTTTATTAGGAATCTGAGCTCCAGGAACCAAATCAATCTGATATTCAATTCCTCTAATGGTGCAATCCTGGTGGCAATTCATCAGGAAATAGTCTGAAATTTGTGCAACAAAGGGCGACAACTCACAGGGATGCTCGTTGCTTTCCCTTGCACTTCCTTAACATCCATCAACAATAGAACTTCTCACAATTCTTTACCTCTTGCACCATGGCTTCTCATCAATCAACAACACACACCACCCTTTCTATTGCTTACATCTCTGAAATTTGAACTTTCCAAGGTTTCAGCGCAACTGGCTTTCCTTGTGCTTGTTTCCTAATGATGTATATGTTTGTTCTTCCATCAAACTGTACGAAAATATCATATGCCACGGTCTTCCAAGCAACATATGGCACGCATCCATAGACATACTTCACAAGCACTTGATCACGAAATGTATCAATTTTGAAACTACTAGAGCCTGTTTATTCACCTTGATGTCACTTGTGTTACTGAGCCATGTAACTTGTATGGTTGAGGATGTTCAGTTGTAGGAATTTCCAACTGGTTCATCAATACTATAGAGAACTATACATAGTGCAACTACCTGAATCAATATCAGATCACACAACCCCTAAACATTGCACCTGGGATGAAATCCTATCCCTATGATTCTCTAGGTGGCGCATCTTAGATTGTAACACTTCGGAGGACTAAACTTTACCATTCACCGCATGATAATTTCCTCAACTCCTCTCTCTTGAGTACATAATTCTCTGCCATCCCCTGTGTTCATTCTCCTCTTCTCAAAGTCATCAGCGCCCAATTCCGAGTAGTATGAACTCAGAACGAGGATAGTCCTTCGGGATATGGCCTTGACCTTTGCACTTGAACATGTGGTTGATCAGGGGGTGGAGGCGTAGTAGCAGAGCCTTATCCTTGATATATGGAGGAGGTTTTGAAGTGGAATCAAAATTTTGTTAAATGAAACAATGGCACCTTTTCTTCACAAAGTTTTTGAAAAAGTACTTGGTTTTTTCAAAAATTGCTTTCAACCCTAGATGCACCTTGCAAACTTCATCAAAGGTCCAGTAGGTGTTTATTCCACCTTTTCTCTCTTTTCTTCATCTAACCAGCAACAAACGAGCAACTTGATGCTCCCTTTTCTTCTAGATCGCAGATGGTGATCAAATTAGAAATTCAGATGTATATTCTTCAACTGATCGATCTTGCCTCAAAGTATGCATCTTTATAAAGTTGCCTTGCTCTTATATTGAGAACAAAATGTCTCCTCACTCTCTCTTTAATTTCGTCCAAGTGGCTACTTGGAATTCCCATCCTTCTTTCTTTTCTTTTGCATACCTAAACCACAACTAACCAAGCCAGTCAATTTCAATTCTGTATCTGTATGATTTTTTATCATCATACTCTTTATATTTAAAAATTTTTCAATCCTTCTTAGCCAATCAAGAACTTTTTAGGACCAAAACTCACCACTGAATTCCAGAATATCCAGTTTAGATTGCGATCATCATCCTAGGCCTTTCCTTCTTTCTACGCCTATTCGTAGTTCTCGTTACTAGAACTTGATGATAATGTTTCCTTGGTTTTCTTGCACTCCTTGAGCTTGGTTGCTCATCATCAGAACTAGAATCCGTCTCCTCCCCTTTACCTATACCCTTAGACTTGCTTGGTGATTCAATTTTTCGGCAAATTCTTTCATGGTGGCCTCAAACATAGCCTTAGCTCTGGGATGTCTTTGCGCAATTTCTCTGTGGTGATTTTAGGAGTATTTACCCTCATCGGCCGACATGATTACTGTGTTTAAACAATGAAATTGATACCAATAACCTTGACGATTAATGTCCTCTCAACGAGAGCACCAAATTTGATATGAATGTTGGTAAGAAAAATCGTCACTCACAAGAATAGCCCTTAGTTCGGTTTTCTCTAAAGGCAAGCATCAAGAAAATCGATCTAAGTCGAATAATTTTATAATGATTAAGAAAATGCACCCTCAATTCCAAAATTATCCTCACAAGAGTCTAAAGCCTAGCACCAACTCTTTTAAAAGTTCGAAATTCCACAAGTGACGTTCTTATCTTGCCTAACAAAATCTATCTAACTAAAACAAATCAACAAAATATCCAAACAAAACTTCCTAACAACATAAAAACAAGATAATTTAGGGCACAAAAAACAAGTTGAAAACAAGTTGACCAGGTTGCAATGATGAGTGGCAATCTTATGTTGAGTGTTGTGCACTTGTGCAGGTGGCACAAGTAGGGGACGAATTTTCCAGTTTTAGGTGTGTATTTTAGTAGATTTGGTAGGATTTTGTTGATGATTATACCTATAAATATTCCAATTAGTTGTAATTAATTAAGTTGGAGTTGAATAAAAAACAAAAAGTTGTTTGTTTACATGAAAACAAAAATCCGAAATTTAAGAGTTGGTGATTAATTCTTATACTCTTGTGATTTATTAGTAGTTTTGAGGGTGATTAGGCTTTATCAAAGGACTAATTGATCAACCTAAAATTAAGAATCTGGTACTGGTCTTTATAGATTCGAAATTTGAGTTTATATCCTTGTGAGTTTTTGTTTACACAAAATTCACATCATTTTGCCCAGATTATCCCACACACATCACCCTCTCTAAGTTATGTGGAAGATGGTTGTTGAGGAAAACCAATAACACACAGTTGTAGAGGGAATTGAACTCTATTAACCTCAATAACAAATGCTACACTTGCTTAAAGGTGAATATTGTGCTCTCTAAGTTTTTATGTACAAATACCCCAATGGTCCTATTTATAGTACCATCTACAACATCAAACATCTAGAGTACTCCTAACCTCCTCAAATGAAGGAAACTAGACTCTAACTCCCTAGACCCTTAGAGCATACACCAATTATGTACATACAAGAACCTCCTAGATACATTCTAATATGTACAAGACCGTCATGATATTCTAGGAACATCCTCCTAGAACAGTCCACACACCAGAGAACTCTAGAGATATCCCTCTAGAATCCCATGACAAAACTAGACCATTATCTAGACTCCCTCTAGAATGTTCTAGAACATTATGGAATAAGTTGTAGGATATTCTAGAGTGGGTGACTCTAGAGTGTTCTACTTCCGGAATGCCTCGGAAACTCTAAACCTTCCAACGAGGTTCTAAAGCCTTCGACACTCTCTAATACAGTAGGCAACACATTGAAGTTTGAGCCCATTTGAAGAAGCATAGCACTACCGTCCAAAAAGTACTGTTTATCGAGCAACTCCCCTCTGTGTAGCCGTATGCCTATACGTAAGGACTATGGGTGGGACAAATGGTCGGTCCGTGACATTCTCCCTCCCCGCCAAACCCTTACGTCCATGTCAGGCCAAGTCTCGTTCCACGTGCTACATGCTCTGACTTCGTTGCTTACACTATTGTGCAACTCCTCTTGTCGCTGATCTTTGGTGTTTGGTTGTGTGCCTACAACCTTCTCTTGTTGTGCCCTTCCTTGGACACCTCAGACACATGTGTAGGTCATCCTCCCCACAACTCAAACCCCCTGTGCCGCAAAATTCCGGACACACTCCTCATGTGGTTGGCGCACCTGTCCATTCCACATGCCATTGCTCACTCCATTCCGTTGAGCACCACATTTGTGCAAGCCCCTTGCTTACACAAGAAGTTTGCCCAGGCTGTCCCTGGACAGTGACAATTCCCTTGCTCTATTTCGGACCATGTTATGGTGCCTTATCCATGGCTTCCCAACTTGAGCACCTAGTTGATGTTGGGGCCTTAGCGCCCATATAGCACGCATTGATGAGATCTTTGGCAATCCTCCTTTGTCTTAGCGACCCTCAACACATGCGGAACCCTGTTGTGTGTGATATTCATAGTCCATCACCAAACACACTGGCCTCATTGGTCTAGGAACTCCATTCCTACACGAGTGTCTCCGACTCCATGTCAACGACCAAGAAGTCAACTTTGCCCGTCCACTTCCCCAACGGATTCGGACACCCCAGCCCGAGCATACACGGTGCGGACTCATTGTTGATGGCCTTCCAACTCCCATGAACGTTGGTGAACTTAACGCCCAAGTCCTTGGCCTCCCTTAATGCCAAGAAGTTGTGGTGACTCACCATCACTTGGTGAACTTGACGCCCATTCCTTAGCCTCCTTAATGTGAAGCAGTTGTGGACGACCCTGTGTCCACAAGCAACCTGGTCCAACGCATTCAGCTCACCATGGACAGTCATCAAGCCCCCATGCTTGACACTCTCCCTCGATTTGTCGTGGTTGCCTGTCCCTTGGCTCTCATCCACGACACTTAGTACTGAGGAGTCTCATGTGGCTAGCGTCGCTTTATCCTCCATGGGGCATGCCCACACCTCATCTCCTCTTGAGGCGACTCCTCCCAAGATTGTAATAAGGGCTTTCAACCTTGCTACGTTGGGCAGTCCTTACCCAATGTGGCCCTCCCCAAAAGAAGCATCCCTGTTGGTTAGTCTTCGAGGCTGACCTGGACTCCTCTTTTCCTTGTCGCTCTTCTTAAACTTGTTGCCCCCATTGCATCGCTTGGTGTTGATTCGTGGGCTCCTCTCCCCGACCTTTCTCCTCGTCACTACATTCTTACACGTTCTGTCCTTCTTTGAATCGTGATTGTTTAGGGGCCAAAATGATCTTGGGGGTGTTGTGGGGGTCCATAGCACGGGTAAAAAAACGGCAAAAAGTGAAGGGGCTAGGCACGCCCCTCCGGGGCCTTAAACAGAGGCTATTTCACTGTTTTGGGCTTTAGGGGTCTCGGAAAAAAAATAAGGAATCGACCAGGGGGCCCGTAAGTTAAAATGGAACCCAGACCTAAGGACTAGAGATGAAAAGGTCATAGAGGATGATAAGAACCTAGTCGATTGCATATAAGGTTGTTTTTCCCCTCTCTAGAAGAGGCCATAAGAGGGATCCTAAGAGGTGTTTAGGGGTTGAAAACGATCATGGGGGGGGGGGGGTGTTGTGGAGGTCAATAGCACTTGGTAAGAAAATGGGGCAAAAAAGGAAGGGGCCGGGACGGCACCTACGGGGGCCTGAAACCAAGGCCTATTATTATTCACTACTTTTTGGGGTTCAGGGCGTCTGGAAAAAAAAAATCTCGGAAATCGAACCGAGGTGCCCTTAAGGCAAAATAGGAACCCGGACCAAAGGATTCGGGGTGAAAAGTCATATGAGGGGGATAAGAAGGCCTTAGACGATTGCATATAAGGTTGTTTTTCCCCTCTAAGGAGGAGGCCATAAGAGGGATCCTAAGGGTGTTTAGGGGTCGAGAACGATCATGGGGGGTGCTGTTGAGGTCCATAGTACGTGGTAAAAAACGGGGCAAAAATTGACACGCCCGAACGACCCTCCGGCGGCATGAAAAAAGGCTATTATTCACTTTTTTGGGGATTCAGGTTCCAAAAAAAAACCCGGGAAATTGACCAGGTGCCCGTAAGGTAAAAATAGGAACCAAGACCAAAGGATTTGGGGTGAAAATGTCATAAGAGGGATGATAAGAAGGTCTTAGGCGATTGCTATAAGCTGTTTTTCCCCTCTCGGAAGACATAAGAGGGATCCTAAGAGGTGTTTAGGGGCCGAAAATGATAGTGTAGGTTGTGCTGTAGGTCAATACACGTTGCCACGTGCTGTCTCTTTGGCTCCCGCAAGGCTAGTCAACCCCGTTGCCCACTTACTCAACACTAAGTCGTGAATAAGTCAGGCTTCCCCCTTAACACAATCCTCGTGCCCGCTAGCTCACGTCTGAGCTATGATCTCACTTAGCAAGACCCGTTTCTGTGTCTAGCTCCCTAGTATCGTCCCAGAAAATATGTTAGTGCGTTGGACAATCCCGTTAGCCCATAGCACTGAAGCCCCAAGTACACACACTCCTTGTGCCAGACTTTCCCCACAACTCACACCTCTCAAGTTACGTGGAAGATGGTTGTTTGAAGTAACACAATGAGACACATAAGTGGTAGATGGAATTGAACTCTATTAATGCTCACTAATAATGCTACACTTGGTCACAAAAGTGAATATTGTGCTCTCGAAGTTGTTTGTACAAATGCCTCAAGGTGCCTTTTTAGGCATCCATCCTACAACATCAACCTTTATAGAATACTCTTACACCTCTCAATGGAGGGATCTAGACTGTAACTCGTAGACCCTTCTAGAGGAATAAAACCAAGTATGTACATATAAAACCTCCTAGATAACATTCCTATATGTACTAGAAGTATCTGAATATTCTAGTAACATCCCTCTAGAATCCCATGATAACACTAGACCATAGTAGAACATTCTTAGTCACTCACTTTAGAATATCCTAGCAACATTGCTCATTAACGTTGGAACCTTCCGGAACGCCCTAGAAAACTCTAGAACTTCCAACGAGGTTCTAGAGCCTTCCATACTCTTCTAGTACATAGGGCAGCCCCCATATCAAGTTTGAACCCATTCGAGAGCATAGCACTGCAAGCCCAAAAAGACGCTTATCTGCCCATCAAGTTATTTCCCTGCAGCTCTATATTTGGCTAAAAATTGCCTACTTTAGGCGGAGGGTGTTCTTTGCAGCCAACGAGCAGCTGCCCCTAGGAGCCTTATGCCATTGCATAAGGACTATGGGGGGGGGGGGGACAAAATCGGTCTGTGACATGCTTCCCCACCCAAACCTTGACGTCCTCGTCAAGGCTGAGTTTCGTGCCACATGGCCCATGCCTTGACTTAGCTGCTTGATCCGTTGTGCAATGTCCCTTGTCGCTGATCCTTTTTTATGGGCTGTGTGCCACAACCTTGCCCCTTGTTGTGCCCTTTCTTGGAAACTCCAACATGTAGATCGTCCTTGCACACCTCAAACGCCCTTGTGCCCCCACTCTTTTGGCGCGCTCTTCATGTGGTGTGGCACCTTGTCCGTTCCACATGCCCTTGCGCAGTCGTTCCTGTTGAGCAAGCACAGTTGTGGAAGCCCCTTGCTTACACACCGAATTTATTCCATGCTCCGTCCCTTGGACAGCAACGCCCTTGCTCCTCCCATGGACCTTGTAATAGTGCCTTGCCCTTGGCTTGCCAATGACTTGCCCACCTTGAGCACCAGTTGACGTCTGAGGCCTTAGCACCCATGTAGCACACACTTGATGAGATCTTTGGGAAATCCTCCTTTATCCTAGCGACCTCAACCATGTTGAACCCCTTTTGTGTTATAGTCATATGCCATCACCAAACACCATTGGCCTCTTTTTGTCTAGGAACTCTATGTCGACGACCAAGAAATCAACTTTGCTCGTGCACTTCCCAAGCGGATCCGGACTCCCATGCCCGACCATACACCGTGCGGACTCATTGTTGATGGCCTTCCACTCTCCATCCACACTAGTTGAACTTTGACGCCCAGGTCTTGGCTTCCCTTAATTCCAAGAAGATGTGTGACGCCCCAGTGTCCACAAGCAACCTGGTCCCAACATCATTCACCTCCCCATGGACACCCACAAGCCCCCTTGCTTGACGCTTGTCCCTTGTTTTGTCCTGATGCCTGTCCTGTGGCTCTTCGTCCACGACACTTAAAGCATGAGGAGTCTCATGTTGGCTAGTGTGGCTTCTCCTCCATCGCATCGCCCCACACCTCATCTCCTTCTGAGGCGACTCTTCTCCATGCGTGCATCAAGGGCACTCAACCTTTGCTTTGTTGGGCATTCCCTTGCCTTGATTTGCGTGCCATATTATTGACATGTGACCATGCACACCGCAAATCCCTACCCTCGATGCACCCATATGGTGATATTTCCATAAGCATATTTCACCTATGGTTGCTCCTACCATTGCCACTTTGATATTACCATGATATCACCACCTTCGAAGTTGCCAATCACTTATTTCATTAATAAATTAATATCATTGACGCCGCACTTGTATCACTTGGCATTCTCCGGATATGAATTGCCTCTTGAATTCACTCTTAAACTCATCCCATATCCCCATAGAACAAGTCCTCTTCTTGACGTCCAACTCAATGCCTCCTCTACCAAAAGACCGCATCATCCCCTATACATGTGTGGCGGTGTTGATTTTGGATCATCCCTGCCGATATTTGTGTGACCCCATGAACACATCCATCTTGCAAAGAGCGAGCTCCTCCTTCAAGCTTGATTCTCTAGCTTACCATTTCGAGCTCTTCTCGCATTTTTTCCATCAAACCTTCCATCTTCTCCACGCTTGCCATCAAACGCTCTATGGCAACATCTTCTATCCTTGGTCCACATCGTTAAACCTTTCCTTGACCATCCCCAGCTCTCGGTCACTCCTCAACCCTTGCTCCATCGTCGTACAAATCTGCAAACAACTACTCCAACTTAGCTACTCGTTGCTCCAACTAGCTACTAGCTCGTGCTCCAACTCTTGGACTATGTTTTTCTTCTTTGAGAGCCCCCACGTCAGTCTCCTCTCTTAGTGGCTTTGCTCACAACCAACTACGTACTTAGGTAGCAACTTTTCTAGTTGCTCAAGCTTGAACACCACTGATGTGACAAACGCCACTCACACAAGGGAACTTAGACTTCAAATTTGATAAAGCCACGCACCACAAATGGAACTTCTAAGGCGAATAATTAGTAGAATTTATTAAAGCAAAGCACCCTCAAATCCTAAATATCCATCACGTGATAAAGCAAAGCACCACTCAATCGAATTCCTCAAAAGAACCTCTCAAAAATTTGTTTACTTCGTGAAACAAAAAAACCGGAAACACTGTGTTTAATCACTCTAATCTGAATTTTATTGATGTATTTTACATCCTATTATAGCTAAACATATCACACAATATTTGGAATCCTAAACATATCCTAACTACCTTAGATATATGGATAACAAACTAAGATAGGATAACAAGAAAACTTAACAAAACCGGATACATCTTGCACCATATATTTTGTAACTGTATTTCTAGTCTAAATCTTAGATATTTTGAGAACAACTAGGACCATATTTCCGAAAAAACAACTTAAGTTGACCAAGTCAACAACAGAAAACACCGTTGCAAACGTTTGCCCAAATCTTCAAAAATCTTCAAAATCCCGCATATAACGTCTAGGTTTCTCGTTGATTTGTTTGGACTTCCATTTCAAGAACTTCAAGAACTTTCAAGATTCATCTTTATTTCAAGTAACCTTCATTTTCGGGTTTCCCATGCTTGATTCCATCAACCATGACTCATAAACTATCAGAAAAAATCACAAAACACCATATGGTAAAAACCCTATCAATGAGTGGAAGAACCATCTACTCAACACTCTAAACTACTAACTTAACTTGCTTATATTACGTGAACAAGCTTGTCATGTACCATGCACACGTAAATCCACCCTAGCCAACCCAAAGCCTTGTGTCCCATAAGCCACTAACTCTCCCAAGGTTGCATCTTGTTTTCCAACTTCAATCAACCCAAATCCCGATTTTTTCTCATTGATATTGTATCATCCTCCTCTTCTTCAAAAGAGTTTGGTCCTCAAACCTCAGTTGATCATCAGGAACATAAGGAGCTAAATCACCAATGTTGAAAGTAGCATGGACTCCATATTCTCCTGGTAATTCAATTTATAAGCATTATCCCCCACCTTACTTATGATTTTGAACGGTCCATCACAACGAGGCATAATTTTCTCCTTTGATTTGGAATCTTTCCTTCCTAAGGTAACCAAACCAAATCCCTTCCTGGTAAACAGGGGTGATTATTGTTTGTTTGCTCGTGCCTTGTAGATATCATTGACCTTCTCAATCTAGCCCTTATTCTGCTGAAGTTTGGCATGTACTCACCTTTGTCTTGGCATCTTTGTGTACCAACTCCCTTTAGAATACTACAAAATCAATTGGTAACCTTAGGGTTGATTCCATAGACAATCTCGAAAGGTGAGTGTTTATTAGCATAAGTAGGCGACTATTGTAAAGCAAATTCAGCATGAGCAAGCTTCAAATCCCATCTTTTTGTGTCTTACTACCAAACACTAAAAAACCCCTACTGTTCGATTGGTTACTTCTGTTTGAGCCATCTGTTTGGGATGATAGATGTGCTAAACAAAAGTTTCGTACCTATTAATCTCCACAGTGACTTCCAAAGACTCATGAATTGTTTGTCTCTATCATTTACAATACTCTTTGGAACCCATGTAACTTATGATGTCTCTAAAATATAAATCACCACATTATAGCACGCGGTCTTGTGACATGGTGTAAAATGAGCCATCTTTGAAAACCTATCAACCACTACCATAATTGCATCTTTTCCCCTTGCTCCTTGGTAACCCTACCAATAAATCCATAGACCATCCTCCACAGGTCCCTCTGGCACTGGCAATGGAGTATAAAAGCCTTGATGAAGGCCGCCTTTGCCTTTTGACAAGTAGCACATTGAGCAATTATAGCCTCAACATCAACAATCATTTTGGCCAATAGAAATGTTCTTGCAACATGGTTAGTGTCTTGTAATGCCAAAATGTCCAGCAATACCCCCTCCATGAGCCCCCTTACTAGTAACTCCGTATAAACACTTAGGTAGACACAATAGATTACCCTAAACAAAAACCCATCATGTAGCACATAGACTCATAGAACCTTTGAAAGTTGCGCCTTATTGGTCCAAAGTCCCATCTTGCTCGTAAAATTGAGTTATCAACTCTAAACCAAGTAATTTAAAGTTTCAAAACACCAAGCAAAGTATACCTCTGACAAGCATCAGCAACAACATTAGACCTCCCCCGTTTTGTACTTAAGAGAAGTTGAAAAGTTGCAAAAATTCAACCCATTGACATGCCTGGGATTCAATTTTTGTTGACCATTAATGTGCTTCAAACTTCTGATCAAATGTAATATGAGTGATTAGGCCTTAATAATGACTCCAATGATCCAAAGCTCTAATAATGGCATAGAACTCTTTCATACGTAGAATAGTTCAATTTACACCATTCAACTTTCTCACTAATAACCAATTGGTCTTTCCCTTGTACTAGAACAGCACCAATTCCAACCCCACTTGCATCCGTCTCCACTTCAAATGGTTTAGAAAAATCTGGTAAGGCTAGTATAGGGGTGTACAAGCATGTTCTTAATCAATTCAAAAGCTTCTTGTGCCCCTTAGTCCACTCAAACTTAGGTTTATCCTTCTTAATGCATCGGTTATAGGACAACAACAGATGAAAATTCTTCACAAACCTCCTATAAAGAGAGCTAACCCATGAAAAGCACGTACTTCTGTCACGTTTTTAGGGTTGGCCATGATTTTATAGCTTCCCACTTAGATGGATCAACAGAAACCCCATCTTTGGACAAATATACCCCAAAACCGTCACACTTGGTACATGATAAAACACTTTTCGAGCTTAGCATAAGCTTTTTGTCCGTAATTCCAAACACACCCTTAGATGACTTAGGTGATCATTAACATTCTTGCTATATCACCAAAATATCATCTAATACACCACTACAAACTTACCAATGTATGGCTTCAAACCTCATTCATCAACCTCATAAAGTACTAGGTGCATTAGTTACCCAAAAGGCATGACTAACCATTCATAAAGCCCTAGTTTGGTTTTAAACCTGTTTTCCATTCATCACCTCCTTCATTCGAATCTGATGATATCCACTTCTAATCAATTTAGAATAATTGAGAACCATGTAATTCATCTAGCAAATCTCCAATCTAGGTATAGGAAACCTATACTTGACGGTTATATTGTTAACTGCCCTTGATCAATACACATTCTCCAGTCCCATCTTTCTTAGGTACTATTAAATGTAGGCACAGCACATGGACTCATGCTCCTCTCACGTACCCCCTCTCCATTAATTCCTCAATTGCCTTTGTATCTCCTTTGTCTCTCTGGATTACATCTATAAGCAGGCTTGTTAGGAATTGGAGACCCAGGAATAAGATCAATTTGATGTTCATCCCTATTGGTGGTAACCCTGGTGGCAACTCATTAGAAACACATCTGAAAACTCATTCAACAAAGGATACAAACCCTAGGAATCTCTGGGGCTTATCTTGTATCTCCTTGGCTAACAACATATAGGACATAGAGCTTGTTTACAACTCCCTTTCTAACTCCTTTCCACCCACCACAAACACCTTTATAGATTACCCTGCTTGTTTTAGGTTTGAAAATCATAAGGTTTTAATATGCATATGATTTCTCATTAGGGTTCTTGCGCACAATATAGAATTGTTCTCCCATTAAACTTCACAAAACGTCATATTGCCAAGGCCTACCCAATAATATATGACAAGCATCCATAGGACAAACTCACAAGTACTTGATCTCAAAATTTACCAATTTTAAACCAATCAAAGCTTGTTTGTTTACTCTACATCGCTTGTGTTGCTAAGCCATGTAGCTTGTATGGTTGGGATGTACCTTTTGTAGGAATGCGAGCTTTTCACCACAAGTAGAGACTACGTTTGTGCAACTTCCAGTATCTATGATTACACACAAAGCTTTGCCTTGAACATTACACCTTGTGAGAAAAATTTTTCCCTTTGACTTCAAAGGTTGTGCACTTTGAGATTGTAATACCCTTACCCTACAAACACCAAGGATTGGCCTGTGTTTCTGGTTGGACTTCCTCTGTTTCTTCCCCTCAATTTTCATAATTGGCATACTCTCCTCTTCCTCATCCCCATACATCCTCCTCTTCTTCAAGGCTTTCCCCATCTACCCATTTCGAGTTGTTGTGACCCTAGCATGAGGACAATCTCTTTGAATGTGACCTTGCCCTTTACATTGAAACAAACAATGCGTGAATCACTACTTGGGGTTTGAAGTTGAACTCTTTTTCCTTGATGAAGGGGGTTTAGTAACCTTATCAAGTTTGGTTTTTGAGGAAAGTATCACTTTTTTCTTAGGGTCTAAGTTTTGAAGTATGTCTTTGCTTACGTTTAACTTGTTCTCAAAACCCTTGCTGCCACTACTACAAACTTCGTCAAAGGTCCAATAAGGTTGTAATTCGACTTCTCCCTTATATTTTCATCTAACCAGCCACAAACGAGCCACTTTGTGGTCTCTCTTTCTCTTCCAAGTCACAAATCATGATCATTTTTCGAACTCCACAATTATTCATCAACCGTTTTTCTATCTTGTTTTAATGTATGCATCTTGATGAAATATTTTGCTCGAAATCTGAGAACAAAACGTTTCCTCATCTCCTCTTTCAATTTGACCATGAAGATTTTTTGATTCCTTCTTTCCTTCTCTTTCTTTGTAACCCCTCAAGCCATAACTT
Organism: Suaeda aralocaspica; assembly: GCA_016808085.1. Lineage (NCBI taxonomy): Eukaryota > Viridiplantae > Streptophyta > Magnoliopsida > Caryophyllales > Amaranthaceae > Suaeda > Suaeda aralocaspica. The sequence goes on from PYUH01000215.1 coordinate 78,178, forward strand.
GCATAGGAAGTGAGTTTTAATTCCGCCAACTTATAGGACTTATGATCATCATATTCTTTGTAACGAAAAATCCTTTCAACTCTCTACAATCCAATCTAAAATTTTTCAGGATCCATACCTCCATTAAATCAGGAATTTCGAGTTTAAGATTTCGATCATCATCCCTCATCTTCCCTTTAGTTATGTGCCTTATCTTGGTTCCTCATCTCACTAGAACTGTGATGAATCCTTTTTTTGGTTTACGTACACGCCTAACACTTTCTTGCTCACTTAACGTTGATGATGAGCCTCCTTGTTTAGATTTAGTAGGAGTTTTTTTGGTAGAAGCCATGATATTTTAGGACTTCATCTAAACGAGCCTTAACTCGTCAACTCTCCCCTTGCATACGTAGCTCTTTTGCTTGAGCCAGCTCAAACCTTTCGTGAATCCTGTGGATTTCGTCTCCACTTCTTGAGCCATGATAATTGATATTGAACACTTGAGATTGAAGAACTCTCAACGAAAGCACCAAAAGTTGATGTGAATTTTGTTATAGACAAACGCCACTCACAAAGAAACTTAACTTCAAATTTGATAAAGCCACGCACCACAAATCTGAACTTCTAAGGCGAATATTGTAGAATTGATTAAAGCAAAGCACCCTCAAATCCTAGAAACTATCCTCACGTGAGATAAAGCACAAAGCACCACTCACTCATCGAATTCCTCACAAGAAACTCTCAAAAATTTGTTTACTCTTCGTGAAACAAAAAAACCGGAAACACTTGTGTTTAATCTCTCTAATCTGAATTTTATTGATGTATTTTACATCCATTTAGAGCTAAACATATCACACAATATTTGAGAATCTAACCATATCCTAACTACCTTATTATATGGCTAAACAAACTAGATTAGGATAACAAGAAAATCTAACAAAACCGATACATCTGCACCATATATTTTGTAATCTGATTTCTAGTCTAATATCTAGATATTTTGAAATCAAATCTAGCACCATATTTCGAAAAACAAACTAAGTTGCCAAGTTCAAACAACATAAAACCCTTGACAACGTTGCCCAACTCTTCAAAAATCTTCAAAATCCCGCCATAATGTGCTGATTTCTCGTTGATTTTTGTTGGACTTCCGATTTAGAACTTCAAGAAACTCTCTTCAATATTCAATCTTTATTTCAAGAAACCTCATTTTTGTGTTTCCTGCTTGATTCCATCACACCTTGACTCATAAACTATCAAAAATCACAAAACAAAAAAAAACACCATATGGTAAAACCCATATAGCTCAACACTCCTAAACTACTAACTATACTTGTCTATATTAGTGAAAAGCTTGTCTGTCACCATGCACACGTAAAAATCCACCCTAGCCAACCCAAGAAGCCTTGTGTCTCCATAAGCCACTAACTCTCCCCAGGTTGCTCTTTTTCCACTTCAATCAAACCACAACCTCGAAGTTTTGCTCATTGTATATGCGTATCACCACACTTCGTACACTTCAGAATTTTGGCCCCGTCTTTGCCCAAGACCTGGCTCTGTACCACTGTCACGTGCATGACTCGGTGGCTCGATGCAAAGCTAGTCAGCCGACGAGCCATCCCACGTGCTCAACAGTCGTCGTGAACAAGTCATGCTTCCCTGAACACGATCCTCGATGCCCCACGTAGCTCACTTCTGAAGCTGATGACTCAGCATAGCACGACAGTTCCCTGTGTGTCTCCAGTACGCCCAACCAAAGAATAAATCGTCCAGAGCGTAGTTGGTAGCGTGTGGAAAATCCCATTAGTCGTCTTAGCATCATGGCTCTAGTCGCACACTCCCGGTGCCGAGACAAGTATCCCCACACACTCCCCCTCTCTAAAGTTATGGGAAGGTGGTTGTTATTAAACGTAACACAATGATGACACACAGTGGTAGAGGGAACTGAACTCTACTAATTGGTCACCTACGACTATTTGTCCACCCATAGTCCTTATGCATAGGCATAACGGATCCCCAGGGGGGCTGCTCTTGGGCTGTCAAGCCTCCCCTTTACAGGAGACAGTCTATAGGATAAGATATTATGCTGCAGGATAATACTCGACTGCGAAAAGCAGTACTTTTGGGGCGACGTACAGTGGATATTTCCTAACGAGGTTCCTACTTGGTTAAAGGTTGTCTACTACATGAAGAGTATGGAATTCTCTAGAAACCCTCATTAAATGATGAGTAGTACAACACTTCCGGAAGGTTCGGAACTTGTAGGATTATTAGGGTATTCTGACATGTACATGGAGTATGTAAAGACTATAAAGTTCTAGATATAGTAGAAGTTAGAATTCTAGAATAGTCGGAAGTTAGAATGTCTAGATTGAGTAGGGAAAGTGATGCTAGAATCCCAAGGCACAATTGTAGCATCATACAAAACAACTTGGAGGAGACAATATTAACCTTTGTAAGCAAGGTGTAGTCATTTTAATGAGAGCCAATATTAAAGTTCAATGCCCTCTTCCCACTGTGTGTTTCATTGTGTTTACGTCAAACAACATCTGTCCACATAAACTTAGAGAGGGTGAGTGTAAGGGATGGGGATAACTTGGGCACAAGGGGGTTGCTACTTGGGGCTGTGAGGCTAAGGGTCTAAGGGATTGTGTCCAACGCACAACATATAGTTCCTGTACGACTATTTGGGACCTAAGACACAAGGACAGGAGTCTGTGCTAAGTGAGATGAATTAGCTGCAATGAGTGAGACTACGCTGCAGATGCACAGGAGCGTGTCAAGGGGAAGCCTGACTTGTACTAGCTACTGTTGAGCAGAGGTGGCGCACGGGGTTGACTAGCTTACAGGGAGACAAAGGTCCAGCACGGACTTCTTTATTGCTCACAATAAAATGCTCAACTTGGCTGCAGGAGACAAGTGAATATTTCTCGCATGTTGTTAGGTACAATATGACCTCAAGGTGGCATATTTCAGCTCAGTGACCGCCTACAAAGCAGGCTCACCCTTTCTATAGAATACTCCTAACCTCCTCAAAGGGAGGGATTTAGACTCATTAAATCCTTAGACCCCTCTAGAGACATACAACCAAGCATTTACATATCAGAATATACTCTTAACACTTCAAAAATCCCGCCATATAACCCGCTATAGTTTCCTTTGATTTTTGATGGACTTCCATTTTCAAGAACTTCAAGAAACCCTTTGAGCTTCAATCTTTATTTCAAGAAACCTTCAATTCTGTGTTTCCCATGCTTGATTCCATCAACCATGACTCATAAACTAAATAAGAAAATCACAAAACACCATATGGTAAAACCCTATCAAATGAAGTGGGAAGAAAACCCAGATAGCTCAACACTCCTAAACTACTAGTTATGCTTGCTTGATTTTTACGTGAGGATACTTGTACATGTAACCATGCACACGTAAAAATTCACCCTAGCCAACCCTCAGAGTCTTGTGTCTCCATAAGCCACTAGCTCTCCCATGGTTTCATCTTGTTTCAAACCTTCGAAGTTTTGCTCATTGATATTCATATCAAGGTCCCTAGCACGTGGTAAAAGAATGGGGCTAAAAGGTGACGGGCCCGGGACGGCACCTCCGGGGGCTTGAAACAAAGGCTTTTATTCATTGTTTTTTGGGGTTCAAGGGTCCCGGAAGAAAAAATCCCGCAAATTGACCGCGGTGCCTGTAAGGTAAAATTATGAACCCCGACCAAAGGATCTGGGGAGAGACGATAAGAAGGCCTTAGGCGGTTGCATATATGGCTGTTTTTCCCCTCTTTGAAAAAGGCCGTAAGAGGGATGCAAAGAGGTGTTTAGGGGCCGAAAAAGACCATGGGGGTGTTGTTAAGGTCCATAGCACGTGGTAAAAAAACAGTGCGAAAAAGTGACGGGGCCCGGGACGCCCCCCCCC
>PYUH01000215.1:82080-142326 GCA_016808085.1 Suaeda aralocaspica
GGGGCCCGGGGCGCCCCCCCCCCCCCCCCTCTGGGTGCCTAAAACAAAGGCTATTATTCACTGTTGTTTGGGATTCAGGGGTCCCGGAAACAAAATCCCGGAAACTGATGTGAATGTTGATAAGAAAAATCGTCACTCGCAAGAATAAGCCCTTAGTTCAGTTTTCTCTAAAGCCAAGCACCAAGAAAATCGATCTAAGTCGAATAATTTTATGAATTGATCAAAGGCAATGCACCCTCAATTCCTAAAATATCCTCACAAGAGTCTAAAGCCTAAGCACCAACTCTTGTAAAAAGTTTAAAAAATTCCACACACTTGAAAATTTCCTCACCTTCGGTTTTGATTTGTTTTGTAGAAAACAAACAAACTTAAACAATCAATGTTTATTGAATTCACTAATCTGAATTTTTACAAGCTAATGTTGAGATTATTTTTTGTCATAATCATCAACAAATCCTAACTAAACTAAGCTAATTTTACACGCACAACATTAGGTAAATTCACCCTAATCTAGTGACTCATCAATGACTCACAAGATAAGAATGCCATATCACCACTCCATGTCATGCAACTTGCTAAAATATCCTAACAAACTCTATCTAATCTAGAAAATATCCTAACAAACTTATTCTTACCTTGCTAATCAAGATAATCAACAAATTACAACCATATTTACACAATAATAAGATTTACCCAAATCCCCCAAAAACTCGTTAAAATTGACACACAAGTCCTCCTCGTCCAATTTTGCACAATTTTGTGGCATTTCTTCAGAACTTCAAGAAACCTTTCAAGATTTGATATTTTAATCAAGAAACCTTCAAGAAGTCATTTTCCATGTGTATAAGGCAGTAAATGATGATTTAGACACTTCAAGAATCAAAAGACTCAATGCCTAAAAATGAGAAAACCCTATCAAGTGAAGCGGGAAACACTCATAGGCAAAACCATCTTATTCCCCTAATTTCACCATTCTTTCCTTTTCTTCAATGATTAAGTATTTTCGTGTGTAACCATACACACCCATGATGATGTCTTTCAAGATCCCAAAACCCTTGAATCTCCATAAGCCATTATTTCCCCCATACTTGTATCATCTTTAGAAGCCATTATCAAACCTTCGAAGTTATCCTCTTGTTTCATATCATCCTCCTCTTCTTCAAAATAGTTTGTCCTCAAACCTCTAAGTTGATCATCAGGAACATAAGGAGACAAATCACCAATGTTGAACGTGGCATGCACACCATTAGTTTATATGCATTGTCCCCAATTTATCTCACGATTTTGAATGGTCCATCACACCTAGGCATTAGTTTGTTTTTCCTTTGATTAGGAAATCTTTCCTTCCTTAGATGTAACCATACCAAATCTCCTTCCTTGTATGTGTTTTTGACTTTATGCTTGTTAGCTCTTGTCTTGTAGATATCATTCACATGCTCAAACCTTGCTCTAACCTATGCATGTAACTTTTGCACATATTCAATTTAGCTAAAGCATCTTTGTGAATGAGCTCACCTTTAGGAATAGCCAAGAAATCAATAGGTAGCTTGGGATTGACTCCATAAACAACTTCAAAAGGTGAATCCTTAGTTGCATATGTAGGTGAACGATTATAAGCAAACTCTACATGAGCTAATTTCAAGTCCCAATCTTTTTGTGTCTTGCTTACCAAACCACGAAGTAGAACGCCTAGGGTTCTGTTGGTGACTTCAGTTTGACCATCTAACCTAACAATTGTTTTCGGAACTCCATGTAACCTAACAATGTCTCGAAAATACAGTTCTGCAACATTGACAGCATCATCAGTCTTGTTACAAGGAATGAAGTGAGCCATCTTCGAAAACCTGTCAACCACCACCATTATAGCATCCTTTTGCCTTGCAGTTCTAGGCAAACCAACTATAAAATCCACAGAGACATCATCCCAAGGAACTTCTGGTACTGGCAATGGTGTGTAGAATCCTTGATGGAAGGATGCCTTTTCTTTTTGACAAACAGCACAATGTGATATTACTGCTTCAACATCAGCAATCATTCTAGGCCAATAGAAATGCTCTTGCAACATTGTCAATGTCTTTGTAATACCAAAGTGACCTGCAATTCCGCCCCTATGTGCTTCTGTGACTAGCAATTCACGAATACTGCACTTAGGGATGCAAAGTAGATTCCCTTTGAATAAATATCCATCATGTAGCACATAAGTTCCCATTGAACCCTTCGTGATTTGTGAATAGATAGGACCAAAATCTCCATCTTGCTCGTAATATTGTGTAATCAAGTCCAAACCAAGCAATTTGAAATTATGAACACCAATTAAAGCATACCTTCTTGATAAAACATCAACAACCACATTAGATTTGCCTTCTTTGTACTTTGATGAAAACTGAAAAAACTGCAACAATTCAACCCACTTGGCATGTCTTGGGTTGAGTTTATGATGGCCATTGATATGCTTCAGATCCTCATGATCAGAATGCAATATAAAGAGACTTGGACACAGATAATGACTCCAATGATCCAATGCTCGAACAATAGCATAGAATTCTTTGTCATAGGTAGAGTAATTCAACCTGGCTCCATTCAATTTCTCACTGAAATAAGCTATAGGCCGTTTACCTTGAACGAACACTGCACCAATCCCCACACCACTAGCATCCGTCTCAACTTCAAAAGGTTTCGAAAAATCTGGCAAAGATAGAATATGAGCTTGACAAAGCATTTTCTTCACCAACTCGAAGGCCTTTTGCGCATCTTTAGTCCATTCCAACCTTTCTTTGTTCTTCTTAATGCACTCAGTCATAGGTGCTACTATAGAAGAGAAATTCTTCACAAATCTTCTATAGAAAGAAGCTAAACCATGAAAAGCACGCACTTCAGTTACAAATTTCGGAACTGGCCATAATTTAATAGCTTCTACTTTCGGAGGGTCAACTGAAACACCATCCTTAGAAACAATGTACCCTAAGAACGTCACACTTGAGACCATGAACGAGAACTTTTCGAGCTTAGCATACAACTTATGCTTTGTCAAAGTTTCGAACACTTCTCTGAGATGCTGCAGATGATCTTCCACACTTGCATTATATACCAATATATCATCCAAATAGACAACAACAAACTTTCCAAGGAAAGGTTTCAAAACTTCATTCATCAATCTCATAAAAGTACTAGGAGCATTAGTAAGACCAAAAGGCATAACTAACCATTCGTAGAGTCTTAGCTTAGTTTTGAATCTTGTTTTCCATTCATCACCTTCCTTCATTCGAATTTGATGGTAACCACTCCTCAACTCAATCTTAGTAAACACTTGTGAGCCAAACAATTCATACAATAAATCATCTAATCGAGGAATAGGAAACCTGTATTTGATGGTGATGTTGTTCACAGCTCTAGAATCAATGCACATTCTCCATGATCCATCCTTTTAAGGAACAATCAATGTTGGTACTGCACATGGACTCATGCTTTCCCTAACATACCCCCTTGCCATCAACTCTTCAATCTATCGTTGAATTTCTTTGATTTTTCTGGATTGCACCTGTAAACTGGTTTATTAGGAATCTGAGCTCCAGGAACCAAATCAATCTGATATTCAATTCCTCTAATGGGTGGCAATCCTGGTGGCAATTCATCAGGAAATATGTCTTGAAATTTGTGCAACAAAGGGCGCAACTCACGAGGGATGCTCGTTGCTTTCCCTTGCACTTCCTTAACCATCCATCAACACATAGAACTTCTCACAATTCTTTACCTCTTGCACCATGGCTTTCTCATCAATCAACAACACACCCTTTCTATTGCTTACATCTTCTGAAAATTTTGAACTTTCCAAAGGTTTCAGCGCAACTGGCTTTCCTTGTGCTTGTTTCCTAATGATGTATATGTTTGTTCTTCCATCAAACTGTACGAAAATATCATATTGCCACGGTCTTCCAAGCAACATATGGCACGCATCCATAGGACATACTTCACAAAGCACTTGATCATCGAAATTATCAATTTTGAAACTAACTAGAGCCTGTTTATTCACCTTGATGTCACTTGTGTTACTGAGCCATTGTAACTTGTATGGTTGAGGATGTTCAGTTGTAGGAATTTCCAACTTGTTCATCAATACTATAGAGACTACATTAGTGCAACTACCTGAATCAATTATCAGATCACACAATCTCCCTAGAACATTGCACCTGGTGATGAAAATCCTATCCCTATGATTCTCTATAGGTGGCGCAACTTTAGATTGTAAAACCCTTCGGAGGACTAAACTTTAGCCATTCACCTCAGGAGTAATTTCCTCAATCTCCTCTTCTTGAGTATCATAATTTCTGCCATCCTCCTGTTGTTCATTCTCCTCTTCTTCAAAGTTTTCATCATCTGCCCAATTTCGAGTAGTATGAACTCTAGAACGAGGATAGTCCTTCTGGATATGGCCTTGACCTTTGCACTTGAAACATGTGCGTTGATCAGGGGGTGGAGGCGTAGTAGCAGAGCCTTTATCCTTGATATATGGAGGAGGTTTTGAAGTGGAATCAAAATTTTGTTTAAATGAAACAATGGCACCTTTTTTCTTCACAAAGGTTTTTGAAAAAGTACTTGGTTTTTTCAAAAATTGCTTCTCAACCCTAGATGCAACCTTGCAAACTTCATCAAAGGTCCAGTAAGGTTGTTATTCCACCTTTTCTCTTTTTCTTTCATCTAAGCCAGCAACATAACGAGCAACTTGATGCTCCTCTTTTTCTTCTAGATCGCAGATGGTGATCAAATTGAGGAATTCAGATGTATATTCTTCAACTGATTTTCGATCTTGCCTCAAAGTATGCATCTTTATAAAGTTGCCTTGCTCGTAATCTTGAGGAACAAAATGTCTCCTCATCTCCTTCTTTAATTTCGTCCAAGTGGCTACTTTGGAATTCCCATCCTTCTTTCTTTTCTTTTGCATACCTTTAAACCACAAGCTAACCAAGCCAGTCAATTTCAATTCTGTAATCTTGTATGATTTTTTATCATCATACTCTTTATATTTAAAAATTTGTTCAATCCTTCTTAGCCAATCGAAGAACTTTTTAGGATCCAAACTTCCACTGAATTCAGAAATATCCAGTTTAAGATTGCGATCATCATCCTTAGGCCTTTCCTTCTTTCTACGCCTATTCGTAGGTTCTTCGTTACTAGAACTTGATGAGTAATGTTTCCTTGGTTTTCTTGCACTCCTTGAGCTTGGTTGCTCATCATCAGAACTAGAATCCGTCTCCCCTTTACCTATACCCTTAGACTTGCTTGGTGATTTCAATTTTTCGGCAAATTCTTTCATGGTGGCCTCAAACATAGCCTTTAGCTCTGGGATGTCTTTGCGCAATTTCTCTGTGGTGATTTTAGGAGTATTTACCTCATCGGCCGACATGATTACTTTGTTTCAACAATGAAATTGATACCAATAACCTTGACGATTAATGTCCTCTCGACGAGAGCACCAAAAGTTGATATGAATGTTGGTAAGAAAAATCGTCACTCACAAGAATAAGCCCTTAGTTCGGTTTTCTCTAAAGGCAAGCATCAAGAAAATCGATCTAAGTCGAATAATTTTATGAATTGATTAAAGAAATGCACCCTCAATTCCTAAAATTATCCTCACAAGAGTCTAAAGCCTAAGCACCAACTCTTTTAAAAAGTTCGAAAATTTCCACAAGTTGACTTCTTATCTTGCCTAACAAAATCTATCTAACTAACAAATCAACAAAATATCCAAACAAACTTCCTAACAACATAAAAACAAGATAATTTTAGGGCAACAAAAAACAAGTTGAAAACAAGTTGACCAGGTTGCATGATGATGTGGCAATCTTATGTTGAGTTTGTTGTGCAACTTGTGCAGGTGGCACAAGTAGGGGACGAATTTCCTAGTTTTAGGTGTGTATTTTAGTAGATTTTAGGTAGGATTTTGTTGATGATTATACCTATAAATATTCTCAACATTAGTTTGTAATTAATTAAGTTGGAGTTGAATAAAAAAACAAAAGTTGTTTGTTTACATGAAAACAAAAATCCGAAATTTAAGAGTTGGTGATTAAATTCTTTATACTCTTGTGATTTAATTAGTAGTTTTGAGGGTGATTAGGCTTTAATCAAAGGACTAATTGATCAACCTAAAATTAAGAATCTTGGTAACTGGGTCTTTATAGATTCGAAATTTGAGTTTATATCCTTGTGAGTTTTTGTTTACACGAAAATTCACATCATTGTGCCCAGATTATCCCCACACACTCACCCTCTCTAAGTTATGTGGAAGATGGTTGTTTGAGGTAACACAATGAACACACAAGTGGTAGAGGGAATTGAACTCTATTAACCTCAATAACAAATGCTACACTTGCTTATAAAGGTGAATATTGTGCTCTCTAAGTTTTTATGTACAAATACCCCAAGGTGCCTATTTATAGGTATCCATCTACAACATCAACGAATCTAGAGTACTCCTAACCTCCTCAAATGAAGGAAACTAGACTCTAACTCCCTAGACCCTTCTAGAGAATACAACCAATTATGTACATACAAGAACCTCCTAGATACATTCTAATATGTACAAGGACCGTCATGAGTATTCTAGGAACATCCCTCCTAGAACAGTCCACACACCAGAGAACTCTAGAGATATCCCTCTAGAATCCCCATGACAAAACTAGACCATTATTCTAGAATCCCTCTAGAATGTTCTAGAACATTATGGAATAAGTTGATAGGATATTCTAGAGTGGGTGACTCTAGAGTGTTCTACGTTCCGGAATGCCTCGGAAAACTCTAAACCTTCCAACGAGGTTCTAAAGCCTTCGACACTCTTCTAATACAGTAGGCAACCACCATGTGAAGTTTGAGCCCATTTGAAGAAGCATAGCACTACCGTCCCAAAAAGTACTGTTTATCCGAGCAACTCCCCCTGTGTAGCCGTATGCCTATACGTAAGGACTATGGGTGGGACAAATGGTCGGTCCGTGACATGCTCCCCCAGCCAAACCCTTTACGTCCATGTCAAGGCCAAGTCTCGTTCCACGTGCTACATGCTCTGACTTCGTTGCTTACACTATTGTGCAACGTCCCTTGTCGCTGATCCTTTGGTGTATTGGTTGTGTGCCTACAACCTTCTCTTGTTGTGCCCCTTCCTTGGACACCTCAGACACATGTGTAGGTCATCCTCCCACAACTCAAACGCCCCTGTGCCGCAAAATTCCGGACACACTCCTCATGTGGTTGGGCACCTTGTCCATTCCACATGCCATTGCTCACTCCATTCCGTTGAGCACGCACATTTGTGCAAGCCCCTTGCTTACACAAGAAGTTTGCTCCATGCTCTGTCCCTTGGACATGAGCAATGCCCTTGCTCCTATTTCGGACCATGTTATGGTGCCTTATCCATGGCTTGCCCAACTTGAGCACCTAGTTGATGTTGGGGCCTTAGCGCCCATATAGCACGCATTGATGAGATCTTTGGCAATCCTCCTTTGTCTTAGCGACCCTCAACACATGCGGAACCCTGTTGTGTGTGATAGTCATAGTGCCATCACCAAACACCACTGGCCTCATTTGGTCTAGGAACTCCATTCCTAGCACCGATGTCTCCGACTCCATGTCAACGACCAAGAAGTCAACTTTGCCCGTCCACTTCCCCAAGCGGATTCGGACACCCCATGCCCGAGCATACACCGGTGCGGACTCATTGTTGATGGCCTTCCACTCACCATGAACGTTGGTGAACTTAACGCCCAAGTCCTTGGCCTCCCTTAATGCCAAGAAGTTGTGTGACTCACCATCAACATTGGTGAACTTGACGCCCAATTCCTTAGCCTCCCTTAATGTGAAGCAGTTGTGTGACGACCCTGTGTCCACAAGCAACCTGGTCCCAACGCCATTCAGCTCACCATGGACAGTCATCAAGCCCCCATGCTTGGCACTTCTCCCTCGATTTGTCGTGGTTGCCTGTCCCGTTGGCTCTTCATCCACGACACTTGAAGTACTGAGGAGTCTCATGTTGGCTAGCGTCGCTTTATCCTCCATGGGCATTGCTCCACACCTCATCTCCTCTTGAGGCGACTCCTCCTCCAAGATTGTAATAAGTGCTTTCAACCTTTGCTACGTTGGGCAGTCCCTTACCCAATGTGGCCCTCCACAAAAGAAGCATCCCTGTTGGTTAGTCTTCGAGGCTGACCTGGACTCCTCTTTTCCTTTGTCGCTCTTCTTAAACTTGCTGCCCCCATTGCATCGCTTGGTTGATTCGGTGGGCTCCTCTCCCCGACCTTTCTCCTCGTCACTACCATTCTTACAGTTCTTGTCCTTCTTTGAATCGTAAGAGGTGTTTAGGGGCCAAAAATGATCTTGGGGGGTGTTGTGGGGGTCCATAGCACGTGGTAAAAAAACGGGCGAAAAAGTGAAGGGGCTAGGCACGGCCCCTCCAGGGGCCTTAAACAAAGGCTATATTCACTGTTTTTGGGCTTTAGGGGTCTCGGAAAAAAAAATATAGGAAATCGACCAGGGTGCCCGTAAGGTAAAAATAGGAACCCAGACCTAAGGACTAGAGATGAAAAGGTCATATGAGGGATGATAAGAAGCCTTAGTCGATTGCATATAAGGTTGTTTTTCCCCTCTCTAGAAGAGGCCATAAGAGGGATCCTAAGAGGTGTTTAGGGGTTGAAAACGATCATGGGGGGGGGGGTGCTGTGGAGGTCAATAGCACTTGGTAAGAAAAATGGGGCAAAAAAGTGAAGGGGCCGGGGACGGCACCTACGGGGGCCTGAAACAAAGGCCTATTATTATTCACTACTTTTTGGGGTTCAGGGGTCCTGGAAAAAAAAAATCTCGGAAATCGACCGAGGTGCCCTTAAGGCAAAAATAGGAACCCGGACCAAAGGATTCGGGGTGAAAAGGTCATATGAGGGTTGATAAGAAGGCCTTAGACGATTGCATATAAGGTTGTTTTTCCCCTCTAAGGAGGAGGCCATAAGAGGGATCCTAAGGGGTGTTTAGGGGTCGAGAACGATCATGGGGGGTGCTGTTGAGGTCCATAGTACGTGGTTAAAAAACGGGGCGAAAAATTGACAGGGCCCGAAACGACCCCTCCGGCGGCATGAAAAAAGGCTATTATTCACTTTTTTTGGGGATTCAGGTGTCCAAAAAAAAATCCCGGAAATTGACCAAGGTGCCCGTAAGGTAAAAAATAGGAACCAAGAACAAAGGATTTGGGGTGAAAATGTCATAAGAGGGATGATAAGAAGGTCTTAGGCGATTGCATATAAGGCTGTTTTTCCCCTCTCTGGAAGAGGACATAAGAGGGATCCTAAGAGGTGTTTAGGGGCCGAAAATGATAGTGTAGGTTGCTGTGGAGGTCAATAGCACGTTGCCACGTGCTGTCTCTTTGGCTCCCGCAAGGCTAGTCAACCCCGTGCCCCACTTACTCAACACTAAGTCGTGAATAAGTCAGGCTTCCCCTTAACACAATCCTCGTGCCCGCATAGCTCACGTCTTGAGCTTATGATCTCACTTAGCAAGACACGTTTCTTGTGTCTAGCTCCCTAGTATTCGTCCCAGAAAAATATGTTAGTGCGTTGGACAATTCCCGTTAGCCCATAGCACTGAAGCCCCAAGTAGCACACTCCTTGTGCCCAGACTTTCCCCACACACTCACCCTCTCTAAGTTACGTGGAAGATGGTTGTTTGAAGTAACACAATGAGACACATAAGTGGTAGATGGAATTGAACTCTATTAATGCTCACTAATAAATGCTACACTTGGTCACAAAAGTGAATATTGTGCTCTCGAAGTTGTTATGTACAAATGCCTCAAGGTGCCTATTTATAGGCATCCATCCTACAACATCAACCTTTATAGAATACTCTTAACCTCTTCAAATGGAGGGATCTAGACTGTAACTCGTTAGACCCTTCTAGAGAATAAAACCAAGTATGTACATATAAGAACCTCCTAGATACATTCCTATATGTACTAGAAGTATCATGAATATTCTAGTAACATCCCTCTAGAATCCCCATGATAACACTAGACCATAGTAGAACATTCTATAGTCACTCACTTCAGAATATCCTAGCAACTTGCTCATTAACGTTTGGAACCTTCCGGAACGCCCTAGAAAACTCTAGAACTTCCAACGAGGTTCTAGAGCCTTCCATACTCTTCTAGTACAGTAGGCAGCCCCCATATCAAGTTTGAACCCATTCGGAGAAGCATAGCACTGCAACCCAAAAAGTACAGCTTATCTGCACATCAAGTATTTCCCTGCAGCTCTAATTTTTGCTAAAAATTGCCTACTTTAGGCGGAGGGTGTTTCTTGGCAGCCAACGAGCAGCTGCCCCTAGGGAGCCTTATGCCATTGCATAAGGACTATGGGGGGGGGGGGACAAATAATCGGTCTGTGACATGCTTCCCCACCCAAACCCTTGACGTCCTCGTCAAGGCTGAGTTTCGTGCCACATGCTCCATGCCTTGACTTAGCTGCTTGATCCGTTGTGCAATGTCCCTTGTCGCTGATCCTTTAGTGTATGGGCTGTGTGCCCACAACCTTGCCCCTTGTTGTGCCCTTTCCTTGGAAACCTCCAACACATGTGTAGATCGTCCTTGCACACCTCAAACGCCCTTGTGCCCCACCACTCTTGGCGCGCTCTTCATGTGGTTGGGCACCTTGTCCGTTCCACATGCCCTTGCGCAGTCGTTCCTGTTGAGCAAGCACAGTTGTGGAAGCCCCTTGCTTACACACGAATTTATTTCCATGCTCCGTCCCTTGGACATGAGCAACGCCCTTGCTCCTCCCATGGACCTTGTAATAGTGCCTTGCCCTTGGCTTGCCAATGACTTGCCCACCTTGAGCACCTAGTTGACGCTGAGGCCTTAGCACCCATGTAGCACACATTGATGAGATCTTTGGGAAATCCTCCTTTATCCTAGCGACCCTCAACACATGTTGAACCCCGTTGTGTGTTATAGTCATAATGCCATCACCAAACACCATTGGCCTCATTTTGTCTAGGAACTCTATGTCGACGACCAAGAAATCAACTTTGCTCGTGCACTTCCCCAAGCGGATCCGGACATCCCATGCCCGACCATACACCGATGCGGACTCATTGTTGATGGCCTTCCACTCTCCATCCACACTAGTGAACTTGACGCCCAGGTCCTTGGCTTCCCTTAATTCCAAGAAGATGTGTGACGCCCCAGTGTCCACAAGCAACCTGGTCCCAACATCATTCACCTCCCCATGGACACCCATCAAGCCCCCTTGCTTGACGCTTGTCCCTTGTTTTGTCCTGATTGCCTGTCCTGTTGGCTCTTCGTCCACGACACTTAAAGCATGTAGGAGTCTCATGTTGGCTAGTGTGGCTTTCTCCTCCATGCGCATCGCCCCACACCTCATCTCCTTCTGAGGCGACTCTTCCTCCATGCGTGCATCAAGGGCACTCAACCTTTGCTTTGTTGGGCATTCCCTTGCCTTGATTTGCGTGCCATATTATTGACATGTGACCATGCACACGCAAATCCCTACCCTCGATGCACCCATATGGTTGATATTTCCATAAGCAATTATTTCACCTATGGTTGCATCCTTACCATTGCCACTATTGATATTACCATTGATATCACCACCTTCGAAGTTGCCATCACTTATTTCATTAATATAATTAATATCATTGACGCTCGCACTTGTATCACTTGGCATTCTCCGGATAGAATTGCCTCTTGAATTCACTCTTAAACTCATCCCATATCCCAATAGAACAAGTCCTCTTCTTGACGTCCAACTCATGCCTCCTCTACCAAAAGACCGCATCATCCCCTACATACATGGTGGCGGTGTTGATTTTGGATGCATCCCCTGCCGATATTTTGTGACCCCATTGAACACATCCATCTTGCAAAGAGCGAGCTCCTCCTTCAAGGCTTGATTCTCTAGCTTGACCATTTCGAGCTCTTCTCGCATTTTTTCCATCAAACCTTCCATCTTCTCCACGCTTGCCATCAAACGCTCTATGGCAACATCTTCTATCCTTGGGTCCACATCGTTAAACCTTTCCTTGACCATCCCCATGCTCTCGGTCAGCTCCTCAACCCTTTCTCCATCGTCGTACAAATCTGCAACAACTAGCTCCAACTTAGCTACTCGTTGCTCCAACTTAGCTACTCGTTGCTCCAACTCTTGGACTATTGTTTTCTTCTTTTTGAGAGCCCCCACGTCAGTCTCCCCTCTAGTG
Organism: Suaeda aralocaspica; assembly: GCA_016808085.1. Lineage (NCBI taxonomy): Eukaryota > Viridiplantae > Streptophyta > Magnoliopsida > Caryophyllales > Amaranthaceae > Suaeda > Suaeda aralocaspica. The sequence goes on from PYUH01000215.1 coordinate 94,330, forward strand.
GCTTTGCTCACAACCTAATCTCGTACTTAGGTAGCAACTTTTCTAGTTGCTCAAGCTTGAACACCACTGATGTNGATGTGAATTTTGTTATAGACAAACGCCACTCACACAAAGAAACTTAGACTTCAAATTTGATAAAGCTATGCACCACAAATCTGAACTTCTAAGGCGAATAATTAGTAGAATTTGATTAAAGCAAAGCACCCTCAAATCCTAAGAACTATCCTCACGTGAGATAAAGCACAAAGCACCACTCAATCGAATTCCTCAAAAGAAACTCTCTCAAAAATTTGTTTACTTCGTGAAACAATAAAAACCGGAAACAACTTGTGTTTAATCACTCTAATCTGAATTTTATTGATGTATTTTACATCCTATTTATAGCTAAACATATCACACAATATTTGAGAATCCTAAACATATCCTAACTACCTTAGATATATGGTATAACAAACTAAGATTAGGATAACAAGAAAATCTTAACAAAAACCGGATACAATCTTGCACCATATATTTTGTAATCTGATTTCTAGTCTAAATCTTAGATATTTTGAGAATCAAATCTAAGGACCATATTTCCGAAAAACAAACTTAAGTTGACCAAGTCAAACAACACGAAAAACACCGTTGACAACGTTGCCCAAATCTTCAAAAATCCTTCAAAAATCCCGCCATATAACTTGCTATGTTTCTCGTTGATTTTTGTTGGACTTCCGATTTCAAGAACTTCAAGAAACTCTTCAAGATTCAATCTTTATTTCAAGAAACCTTCATTTTTGTGTTTCCCATGCTTGATTCCATCAACCATGACTCATAAACTAATCAAGAAAATCACAAAACACCATATGGTAAAACCCTATCAAATGACGTGGGAAGAAAACCCATATAGCTCAACACTTCTAAACTACTAACTTATACTTGCTTGAAAACTACGTGAGTAAGCTTGTACATGTCACCATGCACACGTAAAAATCCACCCTAGCCAACCCAAGAAGCCTTGTGTCTCCATAAGCCACTAACTCCCCCAAGGTTGCATCTTGTTTTCCACCTTCAATCAAACCCAAACCCTCGAAGTTTTGCTCATTGATATGCGTATCATCCTCCTCTTCTTCAAAAGAGTTTGTCCTCAAACCTCGAAGTTGATCATCAGGAACATAAGGAGCTAAATCACCAATGTTGAAAGTAGCATGGACTCCATATTCTCCTGGTAATTCCAATTTATAAGCATTATCCCCCACTTTACTTATGATTTTGAACGGTCCATCACAACGAGGCATAAGTTTATTCTTCCTTTGATTTGGAAATCTTTCCTTCCTCAAGTGTAACCAAACCAAATCCCCTTCTTTGTAGACATGTTGTGATTTATGTTTGTTTGCTCGTGCCTTGTAAATATCATTAACCTTCTCAATTCGAGCCCTTACTTCTGCATGAAGTTTTTGCATATACTCAACCTTAGTCTTGGCATCTTTGTGTACCAACTCCCCTTTAGGAATACTTACAAAGTCAATTGGTAACTTAGGATTAACTCCATAAACAATCTCGAAAGGTGAGTGCTTAGTAGCATAAGTAGGTGACCTATTATAAGCAAATTCAGCATGAGCAAGCTTCAAATCCCAATCTTTTTGTGTCTTACTAACCAAACCACGCAACAAAACCCCTAGTGTTCGATTAGTGACTTCTGTTTGCCCATCTGTTTGAGGATGATAAGATGTGCTAAACAAAAGTTTCGTGCCTATTAACCTCCAAAGTGACTTCCAAAAGTAACTCATGAATTTTGTGTCTCTATCACTTACAATAGTCTTTGGAACCCCATGCAACCTTATGATGTCTTTAAAGTATAAATCAGCCACATTCATAGCATCATCTGTCTTGTGACATGGTGTAAAATGAGCCATCTTTGAAAATCTATCAACCACTACCATAATAGCATCTTTTCCCCTTGCTGTCCTTGGTAACCCTACAATGAAATCCATAGAAACATCCTCCCAAGGTCCCTCTGGCACTGGCAATGGAGTATAAAAACCTTGATGAAAGGCTGCCTTTGCCTTTTGACAAGTAGCACATTGAGCAATTATGGCCTCAACATCAACAATCATCTTTGGCCAATAAAAATGTTCTTGCAACATGGTTAGTGTCTTTGTAATGCCAAAATGTCCAGCAATACCTCCTCCATGAGCCTCCCTTACTAACAACTCACGTATAGAACACTTAGGTATGCACAATAGATTACCTTTAAACAAAAACCCATCATGTAGCACATAGGAACTCATAGAACCCTTTGAAAGTTGCGCCATTATTGGTCCAAAATCACCATCTTGCTCGTAAAATTGTGTTATCAACTCTAATCCAAGCAACTTAAAGTTCAAAACACCAAGCAAAGTATACCTTCTTGACAAAGCATCAGCAACAACATTAGACTTCCCCGTTTTGTACTTTGAAGAGAAGTGAAAAGATTGCAAAAATTCAACCCATTTAGCATGTCTTGGATTCAATTTTTGTTGACCATTAATGTGCTTCAAAGCTTCATGATCAGAATGTAATATGAAGTGATTAGGCCTTAAATAGTGACTCCAATGATCCAAAGCTCTAATAATGGCATAGAACTCCTTGTCATATGTAGAATAGTTCAGTTTAGCACCATTCAATTTCTCACTAAAGTAAGCAATTGGCCTCTTCCCTTGGACTAGAACAGCACCAATTCCAACCCCACTTGCATCCGTCTCTACTTCAAATGGTTTAGAGAAATCTGGTAAGGCTAGTATGGGTGTGTTACAAAGCAACTTCTTAATCAATTCAAAAGCTTCTTGTGCCCCCTTAGTCCACTCAAACTTAGGCTTATCCTTCTTAATGCATTCGGTTATAGGAGCAACAACAGATGAAAAATTCTTCACAAACCTCCTATAGAACGAGGCTAACCCATGAAAAGCACGTACTTCAGTCACGTTCTTTGGTGTTGGCCATGATTTTATAGCTTCCACTTTAGATGGATCAACAGAAACCCCATCTTTGGACACAATATACCCCAAAAACGTCACACTTGGTACCATGAAATAACACTTTTCGAGCTTAGCATAGAGCTTTTGTTCTCGTAATGTCCCAAACACACTCCTTAGATGGCTTAGATGATCATTAACACTCTTGCTATACACCAAAATATCATCTAAATACACCACTACAAACTTACCAATGTATGGCTTTAAAACCTCATTCATCAACCTCATAAACGTACTAGGTGCATTAGTTAACCCAAAAGGCATGACTAACCATTCATAAAGCCCTAGCTTTGTTTTAAAACCTGTTTTCCATTCATCACCTTCCTTCATTCGAATCTGATGATATCCACTCCTTAAATCAATTTTTGAAAATAATTGAGAACCATGTAATTCATCTAGCAAATCATCCAATCTAGGTATAGGAAACCTATACTTGACGGTTATATTGTTAACTGCCCTTGAATCAATACACATTCTCCAAGTCCCATCCTTCTTAGGTACTATTAATGTAGGCACAGCACATGGACTCATGCTCTCTCTCACGTACCCCCTCTCCATTAATTCCTCAATTTGCCTTTGTATCTCCTTTGTCTCCTCTGGATTACATCTATATGCAGGCTTGTTAGGAATTTGAGACCCAGGAATAAGATCAATTTGATGTTCAATCCCTCTTATTGGTGGTAATCCTGGTGGCAACTCATTAGGAAACACATCTGAAAACTCATTCAACATAGGATGCAAAACCCTAGGAATCTCTGGGGCTTCATCTTGTACCTCTTTGGCTAACAACATATAAGACATAGAACTTGTTTTCAACTCCCTTTCTAACTCCTTTCCACCCACCAACAAAACACCTTTAGAATTACCCATGCTTGTTTTAGGTTTAGAAATCATTAAGGGTTTTAATGCATATGATTTCTCATTAGGGTTCTTGCGCACAATATAGATATTCGTTCTCCCATTAAACTTCACAAAACGGTCATATTGCCAAGGTCTACCCAATAGTATATGACAAGCATCCATAGGACAAACATCACAAAGTACTTGATCCTCAAATTTACCAATTTTAAACGCAATCAAAGCTTGTTTGTTTACCTTAACATCGCTTGTGTTGCTAAGCCAATGTAGCTTGTATGGTTGAGGATGTATCTTTGTAGGAATTGCGAGCTTTTCCACCAACAACGTAGATACTACATTTGTGCAACTTCCAGTATCTATGATTACATCACAAAGCTTGCCTTGAACATTACACCTTGTGAGAAAAATTTTATCCCTTTGACTCTCCAAAGGTTGCGCACTTTGAGATTGTAATACCCTACGTAACACCAAGGATTGGCCTTGTGTTTCTGGTTGGACTTCCTCCGTTTCTTCCTCCATATTTTCATAATTGGCATACTCTTCCTCTCCCTCATCCCCATACATCTCCTCCTCTTCTTCAAGGCTTTCCCCATCTACCCAATTTCGAGTTGTTGTGACCCTAGCATGAGGACAATCTCTTTGAATGTGACCTTGCCCTTTACACTTGAAACAAACAATGCGTGAATCACTACTTTGGGGCTTTGAAGTTGAACTCTTATCCTTGATGAAGGGTGGTTTAGTAACCTTATCAAAGTTTGGTTTTTGAGGAAAAGTATCACGCTTTTCTTTAGACTCATAGGTTTTGAAGTATGTCTTTGTTTTGCGTGCAACTTGTTTCTCAACCCTTGCTGCCACTCTACAAACTTCATCAAAGGTCCAATAAGGTTGTAATTCGACCTTCTCCCTTATATTTTCATCTAGACCAGCCACAAAACGAGCCACTTTGTGGTCCTCCTTCTCTTCTAAATCACAAATCATGATCAATTTTTCAAACTCCACAATGTATTCATCAACCGTTTTTCTATCTTGTTTTAAAGTATGCATCTTGATGAAATTGTTTTGTTCGAAATCTTGAGGAACAAAACGTTTCCTCATCTCCTTTTTCAATTTAGACCATGAAGATATTTTTGATCTACCTTCTTTCCTTCTCTTTCTTTGTAAACCCTCAAGCCATAAACTTGCATAGGAAGTGAGTTTTAATTCCGCCAATTTATAGGACTTATGATCATCATATTCTTTGTAACGAAAAATCCTCTCAACCCTACGAATCCAATCTAGAAATTTTTCAGGATCCATACCTCCATTAAACTCAGGAATTTCGAGTTTAAGATTTCGATCATCATCCCTCATCTTTCCCTTATGTTTGTGCCTTGATCTTGGTTCCTCATCGTCACTAGAACTTGATGAGTATCCCTTTTTTGGTTTACGTACACTCCTTACACTTTCTTGCTCACTTTCACTTGATGATGAGCCCTCCTCTTGTTTAGATTTAGTAGGAGTTTTCTTGGTAGAAGCCATGATGGTTAGGACTTCATCTAAACGAGCCTTTAACTCGTCAATCTCCCCTTGCATACGTAGCTCTTTTGCTTGAGCCAAGCTCAAACCCTTCGTGAATCCTTGTGGATGTTCGTCTCCACCTTCTTGAGCCATGATAATTGATATTGAACACTTGAGATTGAATGAATCTCTCAACGAGAGCACCAAAAGTTGATGTGAATTTTGTTATAGACAAACGCCACTCACACAAAGAAACTTAGACTTCAAATTTGATAAAGCTACGCACCACAAATCTGAACTTCTAAGGCGAATAATTAGTAGAATTTGATTAAAGCAAAGCACCCTCAAATCCTAAGAACTATCCTCACGTGAGATAAAGCAAAAAGCACCACTCACTCAATCGAATTTCTCACAAGAAACTCTCAAAAATTTGTTTTCTTCGTGAAACAATAAAAGCCGGAAACACTTTGTGTTTAATTACTCAAATCTGAATTTTATTGATGTATTTTACATCCTATTTATAGGCTAAACATATCACACAATATTTCAGAAATCTAAACATATCCTAACTACCTTAGATATATGGTATAACAAACTAAGATTAGGATAACAAGAAAATCTTAACAAAACCGGATACATATCTTGCACCATATATTTTGTAATCTGATTTCTAGTCTAAATCTTAGATATTTTGCAAATCAAATCTAGCCACCATATTTCCGAATAACAACCTTAGGTTGACAAAGTCAAACAACACAAAATCCCGCGTTGACAACGTTGCCCAAAACTTCAAAAATCTTCCAAAAATCCCGCCATATGCATTGCTTGATTTCTCGTTGATTTTTGTTGGACTTGCGATTTCAAGAACTTCAAGAAACTCTTCAAGATTCAATCTTTATTTCAAGAAACCTCCATTTTTGTGTTTCTCATGCTTGATTCCATCAACCTTGACTCATAAACTAATCAAGAAAATAACAAAACACCATATGGTAAAACCCTATCAAATGACGTGGGAAGAAAACCCATATAGCTCAACACTTCTAAACTACTAACTATACTTGCTTTACATTTACGTGAATAAGCTTGTGCATGTCACCATGCACACGTAGAAATCCACCCTAGCCAACCCAAGAAGCCTTGTGTCTCCATAAGCCACTAACTCCCCCAAGGTTGCTTCTTGTTTTCCACCTTCAATCAAACCCAAACCCTCGAAGTTTTGCTCATTGATATGCGTATCATCCTCCTCTTCTTCAAAAGAGTTTGTCCTCAAACCTCGAAGTTGGTCATCAGGAACATAAGGAGCTAAATCACCAATGTTGAAAGTAGCATGGACTCCATATTCTCCTGGTAATTCCAATTTATAAGCATTATCCCCCACTTTACTTATGATCTTGAACGGTCCATCACAACGAGGCATAAGTTTATTCTTCCTTTGATTTGGAAATCTTTCCTTCCTCAAGTGTAACCAAACCAAATCCCCTTCTTTGTAGACATGTTGTGATTTATGTTTGTTTGCTCGTGCCTTGTAAATATCATTAACCTTCTCAATTCGAGCCCTTACTTCTGCATGAAGTTTTTGCATATACTCAACCTTAGTCTTGGCATCTTTGTGTACCAACTCCCCTTTAGGAATACTTACAAAATCAATTGGTAACTTAGGATTAACTCCATAGACAATCTCGAAAGGTGAGTGCTTAGTAGCATAAGTAGGTGACCTATTATAAGCAAATTCAGCATGAGCAAGCTTCAAATCCCAATCTTTTTGTGTCTTACTAACCAAACCACGCAACAAAACCCCTAGTGTTCGATTAGTGACTTCTGTTTGCCCATCTGTTTGAGGATGATAAGATGTGCTAAACAAAAGTTTCGTGCCTATTAACCTCCAAAGTGACTTCCAAAAGTAACTCATGAATTTTGTGTCTCTATCACTTACAATAGTCTTTGGAACCCCATGCAACCTTATGATGTCTTTAAAGTATAAATCAGCCACATTCATAGCATCATCTGTCTTGTGACATGGTGTAAAATGAGCCATCTTTGAAAATCTATCAACCACTACCATAATAGCATCTTTTCCCCTTGCTGTCCTTGGTAACCCTACAATGAAATCCATAGAAACATCCTCCCAAGGTCCCTCTGGCACTGGCAATGGAGTATAAAAACCTTGATGAAAGGCTGCCTTTGCCTTTTGACAAGTAGCACATTGAGCAATTATGGCCTCAACATCAACAATCATTTTTGGCCAATAGAAATGTTCTTGCAACATGGTTAGTGTCTTTGTAATGCCAAAATGTCCAGCAATACCTCCTCCATGAGCCTCCCTTACTAACAACTCACGTATAGAACACTTAGGTATGCACAATAGATTACCTTTAAACAAAAACCCATCATGTAGCACATAGGAACTCATAGAACCCTTTGAAAGTTGCGCCATTATTGGTCCAAAATCACCATCTTGCTCGTAAAATTGTGTTATCAACTCTAATCCAAGCAACTTAAAGTTCAAAACACCAAGCAAAGTATACCTTCTTGACAAAGCATCAGCAACAACATTAGACTTCCCCGTTTTGTACTTTGAAGAGAAGTGAAAAGATTGCAAAAATTCAACCCATTTAGCATGTCTTGGATTCAATTTTTGTTGACCATTAATGTGCTTCAAAGCTTCATGATCAGAATGTAATATGAAGTGATTAGGCCTTAAATAATGACTCCAATGATCCAAAGCTCTAATAATGGCATAGAACTCCTTGTCATATGTAGAATAGTTCAGTTTAGCACCATTCAATTTCTCACTAAAGTAAGCAATTGGCCTCTTCCCTTGGACTAGAACAGCACCAATTCCAACCCCACTTGCATCCGTCTCTACTTCAAATGGTTTAGAGAAATCTGGTAAGGCTAGTATAGGTGTGTTACAAAGCAACTTCTTAATCAATTCAAAAGCTTCTTGTGCCCCCTTAGTCCACTCAAACTTAGGCTTATCCTTCTTAATGCATTCGGTTATAGGAGCAACAACAGATGAAAAATTCTTCACAAACCTCCTATAGAACGAGGCTAACCCATGAAAAGCACGTACTTCAGTCACGTTCTTTGGTGTTGGCCATGATTTTATAGCTTCCACTTTAGATGGATCAACAGAAACCCCATCTTTGGACACAATATACCCCAAAAACGTCACACTTGGTACCATGAAATAACACTTTTCGAGCTTAGCATAGAGCTTTTGTTCTCGTAATGTCCCAAACACACTCCTTAGATGGCTTAGATGATCATTAACACTCTTGCTATACACCAAAATATCATCTAAATATACCACTACAAACTTACCAATGTATGGCTTTAAGACCTCATTCATCAACCTCATAAACGTACTAGGTGCATTAGTTAACCCAAAAGGCATGACTAACCATTCATAAAGCCCTAGCTTTGTTTTAAAACCTGTTTTCCATTCATCACCTTCCTTCATTCGAATCTGATGATATCCACTCCTTAAATCAATTTTTGAAAATAATTGAGAACCATGTAATTCATCTAGCAAATCATCCAATCTAGGTATAGGAAACCTATACTTGACGGTTATATTGTTAACTGCCCTTGAATCAATACACATTCTCCAAGTCCCATCCTTCTTAGGTACTATTAATGTAGGCACAGCACATGGACTCATGCTCTCTCTCACGTACCCCCTCTCCATTAATTCCTCAATTTGCCTTTGTATCTCCTTTGTCTCCTCTGGATTACATCTATATGCAGGCTTGTTAGGAATTTGAGACCCAGGAATAAGATCAATTTGATGTTCAATTCCACGTATGGGTGGTAACCCTGGTGGCAACTCATTAGGAAACACATCTGAAAACTCATTCAACATAGGATGCAAAACCCTAGGAATCTCTGGGGCTTCATCTTGTACCTCTTTGGCTAACAACATATAAGACATAGAACTTGTTTTCAACTCCCTTTCTAACTCCTTTCCACCCACCAACAAAACACCTTTAGAATTACCCATGCTTGTTTTAGGTTTAGAAATCATCAAGGGTTTTAATGCATATGATTTCTCATTAGGGTTCTTGCGCACAATATAGACATTTGTTCTCCCATTAAACTTCACAAAACGGTCATATTGCCAAGGTCTACCCAATAGTATATGACAAGCATCCATAGGACAAACATCACAAAGTACTTGATCCTCAAATTTACCAATTTTAAACGCAATCAAGGCTTGTTTGTTTACCTTAACATCGCTTGTGTTGCTAAGCCAATGTAGCTTGTATGGTTGAGGATGTATCTTTGTAGGAATTGCGAGCTTTTCCACCAACAACGTAGATACTACATTTGTGCAACTTCCAGTATCTATGATTACATCACAAAGCTTGCCTTGAACATTACACCTTGTGAGAAAAATTTTATCCCTTTGACTCTCCAAAGGTTGTGCACTTTGAGATTGTAATACCCTACGTAACACCAAGGATTGGCCTTGTGTTTCTGGTTGGACTTCCTCCGTTTCTTCCTCCATATTTTCATAATTGGCATACTCTTCCTCTCCCTCATCCCCATACATCTCCTCCTCTTCTTCAAGGCTTTCCCCATCTACCCAATTTCGAGTTGTTGTGACCCTAGCATGAGGACAATCTCTTTGAATGTGACCTTGCCCTTTACACTTGAAACAAACAATGCGTGAATCACTACTTTGGGGCTTTGAAGTTGAACTCTTATCCTTGATGAAGGGTGGTTTAGTAACCTTATCAAAGTTTGGTTTTTGAGGAAAAGTATCACGCTTTTCTTTAGAATCATAGGTTTTGAAGTATGTCTTTGTTTTGCGTGCAACTTGTTTCTCAACCCTTGCTGCCACTCTACAAACTTCATCAAAGGTCCAATAAGGTTGTAATTCGACCTTCTCCCTTATATTTTCATCTAGACCAGCCACAAAACGAGCCACTTTGTGGTCCTCCTTCTCTTCTAAATCACAAATCATGATCAATTTTTCAAACTCCACAATGTATTCATCAACCGTTTTTCTATCTTGTTTTAATGTATGCATCTTGATGAAATTGTTTTGCTCGAAATCTTGAGGAACAAAACGTTTCCTCATCTCCCTTTTTAATTTAGACCATGAAGATATTTTTGATCTACCTTCTTTCCTTCTCTTTCTTTGTAAACCCTCAAGCCATAAACTTGCATAGGAAGTGAGTTTTAATTCCGCCAATTTATAAGACTTATGATCATCATATTCTTTGTAACGAAAAATCCTCTCAACCCTACGAATCCAATCTAGAAATTTTTCAGGATCCATACCTCCATTAAACTCAGGAATTTCGAGTTTAAGATTTCGATCATCATCCCTCATCTTTCCCTTATGTTTGTGCCTTGATCTTGGTTCCTCATCGTCACTAGAACTTGATGAGTATCCCTTTTTTGGTTTACGTACACTCCTCACACTTTCTTGCTCACTTTCACTTGATGATGAGCCCTCCTCTTGTTTAGATTTAGTAGGAGTTTTCTTGGTAGAAGCCATGATGGTTAGGACTTCATCTAAACGAGCCTTTAACTCGTCAATCTCCCCTTGCATACGTAGCTCTTTTGCTTGAGCCAAGCTCAAACCCTTCGTGAATCCTTGTGGATTTTCGTCTCCACCTTCTTGAGCCATGATAATTGATATTGAACACTTGAGATTGAATGAATCTCTCAACGAGAGCACCAAAAGTTGATGTGAATTTTGTTATAGACAAACGCCACTCACACAAAGAAACTTAGACTTCAAATTTGATAAAGCTACGCACCACAAATCTGAACTTCTAAGGCGAATAATTAGTAGAATTTGATTAAAGCAAAGCACCCTCAAATCCTAAGAACTATCCTCACGTGAGATAAAGCAAAACACCACTCACTCAATTCGAATTTCTCACAAGAAACTCTCAAAAATTGTTTACTTCGTGAAACAAAAGAAAACCGGAAACACTTTGTGTTTAATCTCTCAAATCTGAATTTTATTGATGTATTTTACATCCTATTTATAGGCTAAACATATCACACAATATTTCAGAAATCTAAACATATCCTAACTACCTTAGATATATGGTATAACAAACTAAGATTAGGATAACAAGAAAATCCTAACAAAACCGGATACATATCTTTGCACCATATATTTTGTAATCTGATTTCTAGTCTAAATCTTAGATATTTTGCAAATCAAATCTAGCCACCATATTTCCGAATAACAACCCTAGGTTGACCAAGTCAAACAACACAAAATCCCGCGTTGACAACGTTGCCCACAACTTCAAAAATCTTTCAAAAATCCCGCCATATGCATTGCGTTGATTCTCGTTGATTTTTGTTGGACTTCCGATTTCAAGAACTTCAAGAAACTCTTCAAGATTCAATCTTTATTTCAAGAAACCTTCATTTTTGTGTTTCCCATGCTTGATTCCATCAACCATGACTCACAAACTAATCAAGAAAATCACAAAACACCATATGGTAAAACCCTATCAAATGAAGTGGGAAGAAAACCCATATAGCTCAACACTCCTAAACTACTAACTTATACTTGCTTATATTTACGTGAACAAGCTTGTACATGTTACCATGCACACGTAAAAATCCACCCTAGCCAACCCAAGAAGCCTTGTGTCTCCATAAGCCACTAACTCTCCCAAGGTTGCATCTTGTTTTCCAACTTCAATCAAACCCAAACCCTCGAAGTTTTGCTCATTGATATTCGTATCAACCACACTTCTTACACTTCAAATTTGGCCCTTCTTTGCCAAGCCTGGCTCTGCTACCACTTGTCACGTGCTGACTCTTTGGCTCCTGCAAAGCTAGTCAGCCCCGTGCGCCACTTGCTCAACAGTCCGTCGTGAACAAGTCATGCTTCCCCTTGACACACTCCTCGTGCCCACGTAGCTCACTTCTTGAGCTGATGATCTCACATAGCAAGACACGTCCCTTGTGTCTAGCTCCCAAGTATTCGTCCCAGACGAATATGTTGGTGCGTTGGAAAAATCCCATTAGCTCTTAGCACTCATGCTCCAAGTAGCACACTCCTTGTGCCCAGACTATCCCCACACACTCACCCTCTCTAAGTTATGTGGAAGGTGGTTGTTTAAAAGTAACACAATGAGACACACAAGTGGTAGAGGGAACTGAACTCTACTAATTGTCACGTACTGACTATTTGTCCCACCCATAGTCCTTATGCATAGGCATAAGGATCCCCAGGGGGGCTGCTCATGGGCTGTCAAGCCTCCCCCTTACAGTAGACAGTCTATAGGAAAAGATTATGCTGCAGGATAATACTCGATCTGCAGATAAGCAGTACTTTTGGGGACGACAGTGGCATATTTCTCTAACGAGGTTCCTACTTGGTGTAAAGGTTGTCTACTACATTGGAAGAGTATGGAATTCTCTAGAACCTCATTAAAAGGACTAGAGTAGTACAACACATTCCGGAAGGTTCCGGAACATTGTAGGATATTCTAGGGTATTCTGACATGTACATAGGAGTATGTAAAGACTAAAAAGTTCTAGATATAGTAGGAAGGTTAGAATGTCCTAGATATAGTAGGAAAGTTAGAATGTCCTAGATTGAGTAGGAAAGGTGATGCCTATAAATACCCAAGGCATTCAATTGTACATTCATACAAAACAACTTGGAGAGCACAATATTAACCTTTGTAAGCAAGTGTAGCATTTATTAGAGAGCAATAATAAAGTTCAATTCCCTCTACCACTTGTGTGTTTCATTGTGTTACTTCAAACAACCATCTTCCACATAACTTAGAGAGGGTGAGTGTATGGGGATAACTTGGGCACAAGGGGTGTGCTACTTGGGGCTTGAGTGCTAAGGGCTAATGGGATTTGTCCAACGCACTAACATATACGTCTGGTACGAATACTTGGGACCTAGACACAAGGGACGTGTCTTGCTAAGTGAGATAATTAGCTGAAGGAGTGAGCTACGCGGGCACGAGGAGCGTGTCAAGGGGAAGCCTGACTTGTACATGACGGACTGTTGAGCAAGTGGCGCACGGGGTTGACTAGCTTTACGGGAGTCAAAGAGTCAGCACGTGACTTCTATTATTGCTCACTAACAAATGCTACACTTGCTGACAAAAGTGAATATTGTACTCTCCATGTTGTTATGTACAAATGCCTCAAGGTGCATATTTATAGTCATCCATCCTACAACATCAACCTTTCTAGAATACTCCTAACCTCCTCAAAGGGAGGGATTTAGACTCTAACTCCTTAGACCCTTCTAGAGAATACAACCAAGCATGTACATATAAGAATGATACGCATATCAATGAGCAAAACTTCGAGGGTTTGGGTTTGGGTTTGATTGAAGGTGGAAAACAAGAAGCAACCTTGGGGGAGTTAGTGGCTTATGGAGACACAAGGCTTCTTGGGTTGGCTAGGGTGGATTTTTACGTGTGCATGGTGACATGCACAAGCTTATTCACGTAAATGTAAAGCAATTATAGTTAGTAGTTTAGAAGTGTTGAGCTATATGGGTTTTCTTCCCACGTCATTTGATAGGGTTTTACCATATGGTGTTTTGTTATTTTCTTGATTAGTTTATGAGTCAAGGTTGATGGAATCAAGCATGAGAAACACAAAAATGGAGGTTTCTTGATTTATTGAAGAAATCAAGTTGGATTTGACAGAGTTTCTTGAAGTTCTTGAAATCCGCCAAGTCCAACAAAAATCACGCAGAAATCAAGTACAAAGTTATATGGAGCAGGATTTTTGAAAGGATTTTTGGAAGTGGGTTCAACGTGGGGTTAGGACAAGTTTCAACACGCGGGGTTTTTGTGTTGTGTGACTTGGTCAACCCAGGTTTGTTATTCGGATATATGGTCCTTAGATTTGATTTGCAAAAGATCACGTATTAGACTAGAAATCAAATTACAAATTATATGCAAATTGTGCAAAGATGTGTCATCAGCTTTGTGGTTTTGATAAGATTTTCTTGTTATCCTTAATTCTTTAGTTTGTGTTATACCAATATATCGTAAGGGTATTAGGATATGTGTTGTAGGATTCTGAAATATGTTGTGAGACATGTTTTACTACATAGATCGTAGACAATAGCTATCAATCAAAGTTCAGATAGCTTGATTGTGAATACACTTTGTTGTTTTTCCGGTGTTTTATATTGTTTCCGAAGAAAACAAAATTTGAGAGTTTCTTGTGAGAAATTCAGATTGAGTGAGTTGTGCTTTGTTGCTTAGTCTCAGTGAGGATGTTCTTTAGGTTTGAAGGGTGAGGTGCTTTTGACTTGTACGTACAAATGTCTACTCAATTATTCTGCCTATATAGTCGAATTTGTGTGCGTTGCTTAGTTATCAATTTGAAGCTAAGTTTCTCTTTGTGTGAGTGGCGTTTGTTTATAAAAAAAAAGTTCCACCCTCCCCACTTTTTTCTTCTTCCTTTTATATAGTTCTTTCGCTATCATCCCTTGTTTTCATATGTCACTCTCATTTTCTCCATCATACTTTTTTTTGATATTTACAAATTCCACACATTGTTTTCCACTCACCTTTTATTTTTAATCTTTTTCTTTGGCAGAGTCAAACTCATCTTACTTTTCTTCCGGGCGTTGCCCCGGCGTTCCGGCATCTGTTGTTCGCTGCATCGTCCCTGACGCCCATCCGGGCCTTCTACCCCCCGAACCCGTCCTACCCAACTCGAAACAAGACGAGGGGGCTCCTCCTCCCGTGCCCGGTGCGCCCGCCCGTGTCGGCGTGTCCGTCCCCCCCCCCGCCCACGGGGAGTCTCCTGTCCCGTTCTCTGCCGGCTGCGGGACCCAACGCTCACGTGCACAAGACCATAAGGGAAAGCTGGGGATGCTGCATGCCATCTCTTCCCCTCGCCCTTCCTGCCTTTCATGGAGGTATGGCGCCGACCCCTTTCTCGAATGGCTTCGTAGGGTTGAGCGGCTTGTTTTCGGTTCCAATAGACTCTGATAGCTCCAAGTCCTTACAAATGTGGCCGTGAATTTAACTCACGTCATCTGTACAGTTTCTGGCTTGCGTGTTTACACCCACGCCCGCGGCCGGCGAAGCTATGGTAGATCCCCCGGCCTCGTCTTCAAAAGGTCTCCTCTTACAGGTACCAAGGCGATGAGGAGAACATTTGTTCATCAAGATTCGCATAGCAACAAATATTTCATCAAGATGCTACATAAACAAGGATAGGAAAAGGTTTGATGGTATATGGTGGAGTTCTGAAAAAATAGATCATGATTTTGTGATGGAGAGAGAAGGGAGGCCACCAAAGTGGCTCGTTTTGTGGCTGGTTAGATGAAAATAATAAGTGGAGCAGGTCGAATTACAACCATGGACCTTTGATTGACGTTTGTAGAGCTCGATAGCTGCGCAAGGGTTGAGAGAACACGTTGCACGTAAGACAAAGTGACATACTTCAAAACTTCATGACCTAAGGACAAAAACGTGTACGTTTCTCAAAACAAAACTTGATACAAGTTTACTGCTAACACCCCCTTCAATCAAGGATAAGGAGTTCAGCTTCAAGGCCCCAAGATAGTGATTTCCCACGCAATTGTTTGTTCCTAGTGTTAAGCGGCTAAGGTCAGCATTTCAAAGAGATTGTGCCTCAGACTGTAGGGCACCCCAACCGCTTGGGTATGCCTTACTGGGAGGGAACTCCTGAAGAAGAGGAGGGAGATGTATGGGATAGGGGGAAGGAAGAGTATGCCAATTTATGACATATATGAGAAGAGAAAGCGGAGTCGGACGTCCCAACCAGAAAACACTAAGGCCGAACTCGGTGGTCGGTTTACGTAGAGGTACTACAATCTCAAAGTCACAACCCCCTTTGACGCGTTCAACATCTGACAAATATTTTTCTCACAGGTGTGTAATGTTCAAGGCAACGGCTTTGTAGTTGATGTCATCAACGGATACTGGAAGTTGAACAAATGTAGTATCTACGTGTTGGTGGAAAACGCAATTCCACCATTCGCCCTCTACTCTTCCTCACAGATACATCACTTCAACCATAAAAAGTACATGTGCTTAGCAAACACAAGCGAGTGTTAAAGGTAAAACAAACAAGCTTTGATTGCGTTTAAAATGTAAACTTGACGGATCGTTGCTTCGGTGTGAGTTCTGTCTCCTATGGATGGCTTGTCCATATCTATTGGGTAGGACCTTGGCAATATGACCGTTTTTTTGTGAAGATTTAAGCTGGTTCGAGAAGCAAGTTTTCTTATGTGTGCGCCGCCACCGACCCCTACTGACGACCTCCTATGCATTGAAACCCTTGATGCTTTTCACCTCCCGCCCGCATGGGTACCTTCTGCCGTGTGTTTTGTTGGTGGGTGGAAGGGTTAGGAACGGGAGAGTTGACCCAACAAGTTTTCTGTCTTTATGTTGCTCGCCCACGCAGGTGCCCAGATGACAACCGGATTCCTAGGGTTTTGCATCCTCATGTTGAATGACGTTTTCAGCTGTGGTGGGTTGCCTCTACTGGTTCCACCCGGATTCCCCCCCTACGTGGAATTGACCCCTCCCCTCGCTTTTCTCCGGGTCTCCCCATTCCCTCCAGCCTGCATATAGTTGTCTCCTCGGGGCAGGGACCCCGGCGCTCCCCCGCCACTTCGGCATTAATGGCGAGGGGGTGTGGCCGTTGCCGCGCGAGCCTGACGTCTCCTGTGCTGTTGGTAACCTTACGAGTGTGCCAACCGGAACGGATGGATCTGTGGCCGGATGTGTATTTTCCAGGGCCGTTAACAATCTACCTTACCGTTCCAGTACTGGTTTCGCTTACTCCTGGGGTGATTTGTAGGTGATTCCTGGTTTGCCAGATACGTTTTCAAAAACTTGATTCTATCGAGGCAGTGGACTCTCTCGATTCGACATGCAGGCAGGGTGCTATGAATGGGACACCGGTATTCAAAAAAGCTAGTGGGTTTATGAATGGTAGTCACTGCCTTTTGTTAACTCTTAATGCACCTAGTACGTTTATGAGGTTGTGAATGATGTCTTAAAGCCATACATTGGTAAGTTGTAGTGGTGTATTTAGATGTATTTTTGGTGTATAGCAAGAGTGTTAATGATCATCTAAGCCATCTAAGGAGTGTGTTGGGACATTACAGAACAAAAGCTCTATGTAAGCTCGAAAAGTGTTTTTCATGGTACCAAGTGTGACGTTTTTGGGGTATATTGTGTCCCAAAGATGGGGTTTCTGTTGGTTCCATCTAAAGTGGAAAGCTATAAAATCTGGCCACCCCCAAAAAACGTGACTGAAGTACGTGCTTTTCATGGGTTAGCCTCGCTCAATAGGAGGTTTGTGAAGAATTGTTCATCTGTTGTGCTCCTATAACGAAATGCATTAAGAAGGTAAACCAAAGTTTGAGTGGACTAAGGGGGCACAAGAAGCTTTTGGATGATTAAGAAGTTGCTTTGTCACACACCAAGATGCCTTACCAGATTTCTCTAAACCATTTGAGTGAGACAGATGCAAGTGGGGTGTGGAATTGGTGCTGTTCTAGTCCACGGAAGGAAGAGGCAATTGCTTACTTTAGTGAGAAATTGAAGGTGCTAAACTGAACTATTCTACATATGACAAGGAGTTCTATGCCATTATTAGAGCTTTGGTCATTGGAGTCACTATTTTAAGGCCTAATCACTTCATATAACATTCTGATCATGAAGTTTGAAGCACATTAAAGGTCAACAAAAATTGAATCCAAGACATGCTAAGTGGGTTGAATTTTTGCAATCTTTCACTTCTCTTCAAAGTACAAAACGGGAAAGTCTAATTGTTGGCTGATGCTTTGTCGTAAGAAGGTATACTTTGCTTGGTGTTTTTGAACTTTAATGATTGGGTTGGGTGGTGATAACTCAATTTAGATACACAAGATGGTGATTTTGGATCCTAATGGCGCGCAACTTTCAAAGGTTCTATGATGTCCAGATGCTACCTGATGGGTTTGTGTTTAAAGGTATCTATTGTGCATACCAAGTGTTCTAACGTGAGTTGCTAGTAAGGGAGGCTCATGGAGGAGGTATTGTTGCTGGACTTTTGGCATACAAAGACATCAACCATGTTGCAAGAAAAAAATTTTTATTGGCCAAATGATTGTTGATGTTGAAGCCATAATTGCTCAATGTGCTACTTGTCAAAAGGCAAAAGCCACTTTCATCAAGGTTTTTAAACTCCATTGCCAGTGCCAGAGGGACCTTGGGAGGATGTTTCTATGGATTTCATGTAGGGTTACCAAGGACGCAGCAGGGGAAAAGATGCTTTATGGTGGTTGATTAGATTTCAAAGATGGCTCATTTTACACCATGTCACAAGACGAATGATGATGTGTGCTGTTTGTATTTTCGAGACATCATAGGTTACATGGGGTTCCAAAGACTCTTGTAAGTGATAGAGACACAAAGTTTATGAGCTACTTTTGGAAGTCACTTTGGAGACTAATAGGCACAAAAAATTTTGTTTAGCACATCTTATCATCCTCAAAACCAGATGGCCAAACAGAAGTCACTAATCGAACACTAGGGGTTTGTTGCGTGGTTTGGTTAGAGAAACAAAAAGATTGGGATTTGAAGCTTGCTCATGCTGAATTTGTGCAATAGGTCACTACACTTATGCTACTAAGCACTCACCTTTCGAATTGTCTATGGAGTTAATCCTAAGTACCAATTGATTTTGTAAGTATTCCTAAAGGGAGTTGGTACACAAAGATGCCAAGACTAAGGTTGAGTACATGCAAAACTTCATGCAGAAGTAGGGCTCGAATTGAGAAGTGTAATGATATTACAAGGCACGTGCAAACAAACATTAAATCACAACATGTCTACAAAGAAGGGGATTTGGTTTGGTTACACTTGAGGAGGAAAGATTCCACCAATCAAAGGAAGAATAAACTATGCCTCGGTTGTGATGAGACCAGTTCAAGATCATAATAGTAGTGGGGGAGGTAATGCTTATAATGTGGAATTACCAGGAGATTGAGTTCCATGCTATTCAACATTGGTGTTTAGTCTTATGTCCTGATGATCAACATCGAGGTTTGAGGACAAACTCTTTGAAAAGAGGAGGATGATACGCATATCCATGGCAAACCACACTCGCGGGTATTGGGGGGTTGCGATTGCCTGTGGCAAACCCGACCCGCACCATTGGGGGCGTGCGTAGGCTTACATGGCGACACCCAGTGCTTCTGGGTTGGCGTGGATTTAGCTTGTGCATCGACGTGACCACCTGCACCCAGTATTTCCCGTACCTGTATCCAGCCATTCTAGTAGTGGTTTTAGACGTGTTGCGGCTGAACGCCTATCTGGTGTTGTGTTGAGCTTCCCATGTACCTTTGCTAGGGGTGTTCACACACCACCCTCTGGTATTTTGTTATTTCTTAGACTAGTTTATGTGGAGTCACGGTTGCTGGCATATCCAGCCTGCGCTAGCCCCCCTCGACACCTGAGACCGGTACACTGACCCTCATCACGAGTTGCCTTACTTTGCCGCGTTTCTTGCATGGTTCTTGCACTGCTGCTCCGCGTCCCCCACCACCCGTCCACGCGACGAATCAGCGCAGTTCTCTGGCGGGCTTTTGACCGATTTTTAGTGCCCGCCACCCGCTGTGGGCCCCGTGCTGTCACCGCGGGTTTTTGTGTTGTGTGCCGTTGTCCCCCTCGGATTTGTTATTCGGACATCTCTGGTCCTTAGGAGTTTGATTTGACCAAACAACTCTCTACGATGTAGACTAGCCCATCCGATACACACATCTATGGGTTCAAAGATGGATCCGGAGGTTTGCACGATTTTGCTTGAATCCGAAATGCTTAGTTGTATATACTATATTCTATCTGCGAGATCGTTTAGGATCTGTTAGGATTCTGACTTATGTGTGTGACATGTTTCGCTATAACTAGGAATTGTTAAAAGACAATCAATAAAAGTTCAGCTTAGCTTGTGAAAACGTCACTTGTTGTGTCCCGGGTGATATTGTTTCACGAATAGTAAGAGAAACATAAATATGAGAGTTTCTTGTGAGAAATTCGATTGAGTGAGTGGTGCTTTGTGCTTTATCTCACGTGAGGATAGTTCTTAGGATTTGAGGGTGCTTTGCTTTAATCAAATTCTATCAATTATTCGCCTTAGAAGTTCGAATTTGTGGTGCGTTGCTTTATCAAATTTGAAGTCTAAGTTTCCTTTGTGTGAGTGGCGTTTGTTTATAACAAAATTCACATCATAAGAACCTCCTAGATATATTCTAATATGTACTAGAACTATCATGAGTATTCTAGGAACATCCTTCCTAGAACACTCCACACACCCTAGAGAACTCTAGAGACATCCCTCTAGAATCACGATGATAACACTAGACCATAGTAGAACATTCTAGAGTCACTCACTTTAGAATATCCTAGCAACTTGCTCCATAATGTCCCGGAACCTTCTGGAACGCCCCAGACAACTCTAGACCTTCCAACGAGATTCTAGAGCCTTCCGTACTCTTCTAGTATAGTAGGCATCCCCCATGTCAAGTTTGAGCCCATTCGGAGAAGCATAGCACCGCCACCGAAAAACTAGAGTTTATCTGCACATCAAGTATTTCCCTACAGCACTAATTTTTCCTTACAACTGCCTACTATATAGGAGGGTGTTGCTTGGCAGCCCCCGAGCATCTCTCCCTAGGGAGCATTAAGCCAATGCATAAGGACTATGGGTGGTTACTTGATCCGTGACAATGTGGTAAAAAAACGGGGCGAAAAAATTGACAGGACCCGTGACGGCCCCTTCGGGGGCCTGAAATAAAGGCTATTATTCACTGTTTTATAGGGGATGATAAGACGGTTGCATATAAGGTTGTTTTTCCCCTATATAGAAGAGGCCATAAGAGGGATCCAAAGAGGTGTTTAGGGGCCGAAAAAGATCATGGAGGGTGCTGTGGAGGTCCATAGCACGTGGTTAAAAAAGGGGCGAAAAAGCGAAGGTGCCGGGATGGGCCCTACGGGTGCCTCAAACAAAGGCTATTATTATTCACTGTTTTTTTTGGGTTCAGGGGTCCAGGAAAAAAAATCACGGAAATCGACCGGGGTGTTTTCCCCTCTGTGGAAGAGGCCATAAGAGGGATCCTAATGGGTGTTTAGGGGCCGAAAACGATCGTGGGGGGTGCTGTTGAGGTCCATCGCACGTGGCAAAAAAAAGGGGTGAAAAAGTGACAGGGCCCGGGACAGCCCCTCTGGCGGCCTCAAAAAAGGCTATTATTCACTGTTTTTTGGGGATTAGGTGTCCCGAAAAAAAGATTCTGGTAAATCAACCGGAGTGCCCGTAATGTAAAAATAGAAAACCAGACTAAGGGATTCGGGGTGAAAAGGTCGTAAAAGGGATGATAAGAAGGCTTTAGATTATTGCATATAAGGCTGTTTTTCCCCTCTCTGGAAGAGGCCATAAGAGGGATCCTAAGAGGTGTTTAGAGGCTGAAAACGATCGTGGGGGTGCTTTGGAGGTCCATAGCACGTGGTAAAAAAACGGGGCGAAAAAGTGACGCGGCCTGAAACAAAGGCTATTATTGATTTTTTTTTTTGGGGTTTAGGGGTCCAGGAATAAAATCCCGAAAATCGACTGGGGTGTCCATAAGGTAAAAATAGGAACCCAGACCAAAGGATTCGGGGTGAAAAGATCATAAGAGGGATGATAAGAAGGCCTTAGACGATTGCATATAAGGCTGTTTTTCCCCTCTTTTGAAGAAGCCATAAAAGGGATCCTAAGAGGTGTTTAGGGGCCGAAAACAATCGTGGGGTTGTTGTGGAGGTCTATAGCACGTGGTAAAAAAAAGGGTGAAAAAGTGACGGGCTTGGGACAGCCCCTCCGGGGGTCTGAAACAAAGGCTATTATTATTCACTGTTTTTTTGGGTTTAGGGGTGCCGGAAAAAAAAAATCCCGGAAATCGACCGGGGTTCCCGTAAGGTAAAAATAGGAACCCAGACCAAAAGATTCAGGGTGAAAAGGTCATATGAGGGATTGTAATACCCCGCATTTTTCACGTATTTTAAGAAAGTATTCTTTTAGTTTATTCGTATAATTTTAATATTTTTATTGTAAAAAATAATAAATATGTTCAATGGCCATATTAAATAGAAGAAAATAATAATAATAAATTAAATAAAATAAATAATAAGTGTTGGTTGAAAGTAATTATTTGTGTTCTTAAATAATATTTTTATGTTAAAAAATATTTTAAAAGGCTTCTAAATAGAATTTTCAAAGGTTTCCTAATTTAATTTGAGGCAAGGGCCTAAAGGTAATTTCCACTTGTTAGGATTAGTATTGGCTTTTCCAAATCCTACTTTGGGGCATATAAATACCCCTTAAAACCCAAAATTTCAGATTTTCTTGCTCATACTAGTCACTGGGATTTCAAAATTTTAGAGAGGAGAGAAAAAAAAGGGCTTGTGATTTCTGAAAAAAAAAAAACTGCAGTTGTGCAGATTGGGAAAAAATTTTTTTGGGTTGTCTCGGGATTCGTGCCAGCCGAACCCCCTCTGCTGCCGCAGCACCACCGCAGAAACCACTGCCGGACTCCTCCCCTATTTTGGTATTTTCCAAAAATCTTTTATAAAAAAAAAAATTTTGTTTCTCCTTCTTTCTTTTTGACTCAATCTTGCAAATTCATGTTCATACTTATGTTTAATCATGTTTTTATGAGTTTAAATTATGTTTTAATAAAGTATGGTTTGTTTTTAGGCATGAATTAAAATTGTTGTTCATGAAATTTTAGGTTAGGGATTATAAATTATGCAAGTTATGATTTTTATGAGTTTTTTTTTATTTGTACTTCAATATGATGATCATCAATTATTGTTGTGTGAATTTATGATGATTTTATGAAGTTTAGATTGATTTTTAAAGGCTTTAAAAGTATAGGTTGGTTTCGTAATTATGTTGGTTGATAGTATAAGAGTTTTAGCATGAAAATTTGATGTTTTTATAAGTTTTTCATGACTTTAAAGTTAGTAAATAAATCTGAAATTTTCATAAAAACAAGTTAAAGTAAGTTTTAAGTGTTCATATTATGCCAATATGATCACATATGAATTCTATGATGTTACATATAATTTTTAGTATATTTTATGAAGTTGAAAAGTGATTTTAGGCATGTTTAACATGTTGTAAAGAATTTATAAATTGAATAATTAGGCTTTTAAAATATGTAATTAGCATAAATTGGTCATATAAATTAAGTAATACATTTTATGATTGATTTATGTCGTTTTTGAAGCTTTTCAAGGAGTTTTAGTAATTTTATTTTGCTGTCCACTTTTCTAAAGTGGTATAAAAATTATACAAAGGTTTTATAACGCGTAAGTAAGTCCCGAAAACTAAGTAGTCATCCAATAGAAAAGAAAAGTGAAGTATGGAATTGAATAGAGATCATATAAGGAAGTCTTGGACAAAGTTTCCAAGGTAGAAGTAGTTGTAGTTGTTCTAGAACTTAGTCAACAAGGTTTTAATTTTGTTTCGGTTTTTCCCTATTTAGGAGACTTTGAACTAGTCCACTTCTAGAATGGTGGCGGAGCACCGTTATTTTACAAGGTACGTAAGTACTAAAGACAAAAACATGAGTTAGAATGCATGCTTGAACAATTCTTAATTACATGAAATCTTGTATGCTTGTTTTGGATCATGAAATTATGTGCATGACAAGTTTTTTAGTAGCATGTTCTTAAAGTATGATGGCATTCCATGTTAAATAGAAAATTAAATTTTTATAAGCTTGAATTGGAATGTTATGAGCAGTTTAATTTGGCCAATGGTTTATTGATCAATGAAGGAAGTTATTTGTCAGTTGGTTAGTTACTTAATCAACAAGAAAGGTAGTTGTGAATTTTTATTTACATGATTAAAAGAATTTATGAGCAATTATTTTAGATATGTTGCCACTCACAGTTTAATGTGTGGTCAAGAAGAAAGTAAGCAATTAGCCACTCACAGTTAATGTGTGGTAAAGGAAGTTTAGTTTAAATAAAGGGCACACATAAGATTAATTTGGAATCACTTTAAGTTGAAGATAATTAAATTGGCGTACTTGATTTGATGCATGTCTTTGTGTGATGTTGCATTAGAGTCATAACGTTTCTAAACATATTAAATCACGTAAAGTGTAAGAGGACTTGCATCAAAACTCGTGGAACGTATATACCTTGAGTATGAATAATGGGGGAGTCGTATGGAACAGTTACTATGACTTCTAATTGGAGTACAAGACGTTGTACTCTTCTAATTAGAGTACAAGACACTACATTAGTGCAGCTTGTTGCTGTATCAATAATGATATCACATAATGATGTAGTCAAGCCTAGCAACATGGTCATGGATGAGCAACTCATCAAAAACGTGGTTCAAGGGGTCCAATTTATGTGCCATTCAGAAGAAGTCATGCCTAAAGTGGGACGGTCCAAATTGGTCCATGTTACATTCTTACTTTAATTTTGTTTTGATTGTAATAAACTTAAGTGTGGCGTTTTATTTGTTGTTTTTATTAATCATATGTGTAATTCATGTTAGTTGAGTCAACTAGCATTGAAAATAAGTTAGTGAAAGTCATTAAGTTAGGAAATAGTTCAGATTTTTTAATACAGCAAATCCAGTGGGAGAGCAATCGAAAGAATTTGCCTATCTAATGCTGAAATTCAAAAGGAAAGTTAAGAAGGAAGTTACAACAGTTAAGGAAAGACGGTGGGGGTTAATAATCAGCAAGAGACAAGCTAATTAAAGCAGGAATTGAAGCTGCCCAGATCAAAGCAAAACTGCCTAAAAACACGCCCCTCTCAACGGCTAAATTGGAGCTTGTTTTGGGAAGTTTTAATTCAGCTTTTTTAATTCGAATTTGAAGGTATTCTGAATTGTGTTATGACCAGAAATTAAAAGGGATATTAAGTCTGCCATTGAAGGATATTTTTATCTCAAGAAGAATCCTAGAAGACAAAGAAATTCAGTAGACAAAAACGAAGACAATTAGACTTGAACAATTACGCAATTAGTAGAGTTTAATGTATTTTAATTTTCTGAAAATTTCTTTGTAACCCCATGAACTTTTTAACATTATATATACCCTTTTGAATGGATGAATAAGATATAGAAGTTTGAATCAAAAATCACTTTGAGTGTTTATCTTGTTTCTTGGATTATAAACTCTTCGATTTCTTAGATTAGAAATCAATGTTTTCCTTTTCTTATTAAACTTTTCATGACTAAAGAGTTGAGTTGTGATCTTAGAAATCCCATTCTAATTCTTAGTGGTGTATTGTTGTATATTCGTAGTAACACTAGGAACATACAAGGGCTAAGCCACGAATTTTAAATGATAATTATGACTAAACGAAGCTAGTTCTTAGATATAGTTACACCACAAAGAATTAGAATGGGCTTCATAAGATCACAACTCAACTCTTTAGTGATGCAAATATCAATGACAAGCTTAACAATGTAATCAATTTGATTATCAATGACAAGATTAACAAGGATGCAACCAACTTCGAAGGTTGGGATGTTAATGGCAAGGATGCAACCACAGGTGAACTAATTGCTTATGGGGATACTAGCCATATGGGTGCATTAAGGATTGGGATTTGCGTGTGTATGATCACACACACCTAGGGTGGCACGTCAAACAAGGAAAGAATGGTGGATTTGGGGGAACAAGATGGTTTTTGCCTATGGGTTTTTTCTCACTGCATTTGCTAGGGTTTTTTTGGTGTGCCACATGGGTATGATTTGAGGAAGAAATTGTGTATGGCTCTCAGTTGTTTTCCAAAATTGATTTGAGGAGTGGGTATCATCTAATACGCATGAGGGAAGGAGATGAGTGGAAAACAACTTTTAAAACTAGATTAGGTCTCTATAAGTGGTTAATCATGCCTTTTGGACTCACCAACGCACCTAGTACTTTTATGAGAGTCATGAACGAAGTTTTGAAACCATACTTAGGTAAGTTTGTTGTTGTTTACTTAGTTGATATATTGATTTATAGTAGAAGCAATGTCGATCATCTAAAGCATCTAAGGCAAGTTTTCGAAACTTTGAGGCAACAAAAACTTTATGGGAAATTGGAGAAGTGCTACTTTATGGTGAGCAGCGTGACCTTTTTGGGATATGTGGTTTCAAAAGATGGAGTTTCAGTGGATCAGTCTAAGGGTAAGCAATCAAATCATGGCCAACATCCACAAATGTCACAGAGGTTCGTTCTTTTCATGGTTTGGCTTAATTCTATAGGAGGTTTGTTAAAAACTTCTCATCAATTGTTGCTCCTATGACTGAATACATTGAGAAGGACAAGAAATTTGAGTGGACCAAGGAGGCGC
This sequence comes from Suaeda aralocaspica, assembly GCA_016808085.1. Classification (NCBI taxonomy): domain Eukaryota; kingdom Viridiplantae; phylum Streptophyta; class Magnoliopsida; order Caryophyllales; family Amaranthaceae; genus Suaeda; species Suaeda aralocaspica. The sequence continues at coordinate 121,022 of PYUH01000215.1, forward strand.
AGAAGGCTTTTGAAAAGATAAAGAATTTGTTATGTCACACACCTATTCTTGCATTGCCTAATTTCACAAAACCTTTTGAAGTTCAAACAGATGCAAGTAATGTGGGAATTGGTGCGGTTTTAGTGCAGGGGAAGCGACCAATTGCCTATTTCAGTTAGAAATTGAATGGAGCTAGGTTAAATTATTCCACTTATTATAAAGAGTTTTATGCAATTGTTAGAGCTCTGGATCATTAGAGTCTTTATTTACGACCTAATCATTTCATCCTGCATTCTGATCATGAAGCACTGAAACATATCAATGGTCAGCAGAAGCTGAATCCTATACATGCAAAGTGGGTTGAGTTCCTTCAATCCATTCATTTTTCTTCCAAATATCAAGATGGCATGTTGTATATTCGTAGTAACACTAGGAACATACAAGGGCTAAGCCGAATATTTTGTGGATAAATATGACTAAACCTAGCTAGTTCTTAGATAAAGATACACCACTAAGAATTGGATTGGGCTTCCTAAGATCACAACTCAACTCTTTTTGGTCACTAAAAGTTGAATAATCAAAGGAAAAGATTGATTTCTAATCCAAGAAACAAGATAAATGATGTGGATTTTAAGTGGTACTTGCAAATACAACCTAAAACTCACGATTTTTCACAATTAAACTCTCCACTCCTGGATTGATTCAATTGAAGACTAATTAATCAATACACTCCTGTAATTAATTAACTAGGACCTAAATTTGTTTATCACTCTTGACTCACAAATTTATGAAGGAAAAATCGCACAAATTTATTTCACTAAACTTTGCGCAATTTTCGTAAACTCAATGAATTGAATTTTTCAATGTGTAAAACTTATGTATTTTACAAGGAATTATCAAGGTATTTATATAACAACCTAAGACTAAGTCCTAAAAATTATGTAAGACTCTAAGACTCCTCATTCACGTCTAAAACAAGGCTGAAATTCAGCTTACATGACTCAAATATGACTCACAAGATAAGAATGCCAAATCATCACTGCATCTTGATCTTATCTTGCTTAACAAACTCTAACAATTTATCTAATCAAGAAATTATCCTAACAACTTAACTAAATAATTAATAAACAAGATAATCATCAGAAATTACACCAAAAATCATGCAAATAACTTGTTACCCATGTACTTGAAAAATCGTCAAAATACACGCCCAAGAAGATCTTCGTTTTTGCGCAACTTTTTCAAGAACTTCAAGAAATGCTTCAACATCCAATATTTTAATCAAGAAACTTTAAAGAAACCATTCTCCATGTATTTTAGCATATCTATGATGATCAAGACTCCACAATGATGCAAGCACCAGTGATAATGACAAAAGTGATCAAGTATTAAATATAAGTTACAAGGTTTGTAATGGTGCAATCAACTTCGAAGGTGAGGATGCCAATGGCAGGGATGCAACCATAGGTGAAATAATTGCTTATGGAAATATCAACCATATGGGTGCATCAAGGGTAGAGATTTGCATGTGCATGGTCACATGTCAATAATATGGCACGCAAATCAAGGCAAGAATGGTGGATTTGGGGAACAAGGTGGTTTTTGCCTATGAGTTTTTTTCCCACAGGGTTTTTCTCATTTTTGGCATTGAGTCTTCTAATTCTTGGTGAGTCTTGATCATCATAATTATGCTAAAATGCATGGAAGACAGATTCTTGAAGGTTTCTTGATTAAAATATTGGATCTTGAAGCATTTCTTGATGTTCTTGAAAATCTTGAAAAATATGTGCAAATTTGATGAAGCAAAGGGGCGTGGTTTTGGACGATTTTCTTGATTCTTGGGCACCAAGCAATGTGGCGTAATTTTAGTCTAAATTCTGATGATTACCTTGTTAATTAGTTATTAGATAAGTTGTTAGGTTATTTTCTTGATTTGTTAGTTAGTTAGAGTTTGTTAGGGAAGATAAGATCAAGTGCAACTTGCATGATGATGTGGCAATTTTATCTTGAGTTTGTTCTGCAACTTGTGCAAGTGGCACAAGTGGGCCGAATTTTCCTAGTTTTAGGCTGATTTTTTTAATCTATTTTTATTAGGATTTTGTTGTTGATTATACCTATAAATAGTCTCAACATTAGGATGTAATTAATTAAGTTGGAGTTGAAAAAAAAAAGTTGTTTGTTTACTTGAAAACAAAATTCCGAAATTAAGAGTTGGTGATTAAATTCTTTATACTCTTGTGATTTAATTAGTAGCTTTGAGGGTGCTTAGGCTTTAATCAAGGGACTAATTGATCAACCTAAAATTAAGAATCTTGGTGACTAAGTCTTTATAGATTCGAAATTTTAGTCATTCTCTTGTGAGTTTTGTTCACACAAAAATTCACATCAAATTTGGTGCTTTCGTTGAAAGGTCTTTTATACTCAGGTGCTCATCAATTAATTAATTAAAACACTTACTATGGCCAGTGGTGGTGATGAAGTTCTGCAACTTTTGAAAGGGATTTGTTCTTAGAACAAGCCAAGGAAATCCGAAGGGACAATGAAATTAGGGAACTGTGAACCATGTTGGAAGAAGTGAAAAATCTTGTATTAAGCAGTTCGAAAAACAACAAAAAGGGTCACGTGATTGGTGAAAGTGACGCAAGTTCAAGTGATGAAAATACCAGTAGGAGTGCACGCAAGCCTAGACGTGAATATGACACTAGTTCTAGTGATGAAGATGACCGAAACAGGCATAGGAGGCGAGACAAAAAGAAGGATGATGATCGTAGCTTAAAGTTGGACGTTCCTGTGTTCAATGGTAGTTTAGATCCAGAAAATTTCCTTGATTGGCTGGGGAGAACCGAAAAGATTTTTGATTACAAGGAGTATGATGATCAGAACGCCTTCAGAGCGGCAGAATTAAAACTAACATCTTATGCTAGCCTGTTGTCACGTGCTGACTAATTCCCCTTAGTCTTTTGCCACGCTGCCCACTAACTTCCCCCTTGGATGCTAGTCAAGGCTAACCCTTCCTTAGTATATAGCTAAGTATTGCAACGAAAGCTTGAACGAAAGAATAAGAAAAGCACAAGTTTATGAGTATGAGTTTTATTACTTTGAGAGAAAATTGAATACGATACTTATATTACTCTTTCTATCTCTCTCAGTCTCTGAGGGTTGGATGATTTACAACTGAACAACTCAGGTATTTATATACATCTTCCTCCCCTACTCTAATTAGGATATTCTAGCTTTTCCTATTACATCTAGGACTACTCACTTCCCTACTGTACATAGAACATCCTATATTCCTAGTGACTTTAGGATATCCAATATTCCTAGTGTATCTAGGATAAGTGAGAATTCCCCAGAATACCCTCCAATGTTCCGGACCCTTCCGGAATATGCTGAACTACTCTAGACCTTACAATGAGGTTCTAGAGCCTTCCATACTCTTCCAAGCGTAGTAGACAACCTCTTCACCATGTACGAACCTCGTTTCACCAACATAGCACGGTCATCCCAAAAGTAGTGCTCATCTTCAGATCCAGTATCATGGTACAGCATTACTACATCCTGCAGACTGTCTACTATAGGGAGTTGAGTGTTGCTTGCACAACACTTGGGCGGCTCCCCATGGGATCCTTATGCCCTCATTCCTAGATCAAAGGTGGGTCACTGGTCCACTCGTGACATGCTCCCCCACCAAATCCCTTGACGACCCCGTCAAGGCTGAGAGTCAAATGCCTCGATCTGATCCCGGAATTGCCACAGGTCATCTTCTTTCTCCCATGTTGCCTCACTCTCTGGGAGTCCTTTCCAATGAACATAGTATTCCTTGTACCTTGGAACGCCCCTGCGACGGACCACCCTTGTCGCTTCAATTGAGTCGATGTCCCTATCAAACGATGTCACTACAGCCGTAGGAGCTCGTTGTGACTCGCCCCTCATTGGATCCTCCATGTCTTCATGGTAGGGCTTTAACATACTCACATGGAACACCGGATGTATTTTCAACTTGTCTGGTAAGTCCACTTTGTAGGATACCCTTCCTACCTTTCCCAGGATTTGAAACGGCCCTTCGTATTTGCGCACCAAACCCTTGTGAACTTTCCTGAATGCTTTGAATTGCTGTGGGATCAACTTTACCATAACTAAGTCCCCAACTTGATACTCAGCCGGCCTTCGATGCTTGTCTGCCCATCTTTTCATCTTTTTCGTGGCTTTGCTCAGGTAATTCTTTGTTATATCCATCTGTTGGTCCCACTCTCTTGCAACTCGATATGCAGCAGGACTACTACCCTTGTAGCCTGTTGCAACTGATTGTGGTGTCAGGGGTTGTAGACCCATGACGATCTCAAAAGGGCTTTGCTGCGTCGACTCTGATCGCTGCAGATTGTAGGAGAATTGAGCAACATCAATCAACCTGGCCCAATTTCTTTGGTTAGCACTCACAAAGTGCCTCAAGTAAAGTTCTAACAAAGCGTTCACCCTCTCCGTCTGCCCATCAGTCTGTGGATGAAAGCTTGTTGATAAGTGAAGGCTTGACCCTAAAAGCTTGAACAACTCTGTCCAGAACTTTGCAGTGAACCTTGGATCTCGATCGCTAATGATGGTCCGAGGAAGTCCCCAATACTTCACTACGTTCTTGAAGAATAACTTGGCGGCTTGCTCGGCTGTGCAGTCCCTAGGTGCTGCGACAAACGTCCCATACTTTGAGAAGCGATCTACAACAACCATGATCGAGCCACACCCCTCAGACTTGGGTAAGGCCGATATGAAGTCCATTGACACACTCTCCCATGGCTTCTCAGGTGTGGGCAATGGTTCCAAGAGTCCAGCTGGAACTTGTTGCTCAATCTTGTCTTGCTGGCACACAAGACAAGTCTTCACGTATGCCTCTATGTCATCCCTCATATGTGGCCAGTAATATGACTCTTCCAACAGAGCTAGAGTCCGTTGCACGCCTGGATGTCCGGCCCACATTGAATCGTGACACTCCTTCATTATGTCCCTCCTAAGATTATCCCACTTAGGCACATACATACGCCGACCGGTGGTATAGAGAACCTCGTCTTCTAACCAAAACCGTCGAGTCTTCCCTTCCATGGCCATCTCCATTAGTGACTTGGCCAATGGATCTTGTTTCAAACCCTCCTTGACCCGCTCAAGGAGGTTGCTAGCAATGGCACTTGCGCTAGCGAGTATAGCTTTGCGACTCAAGGCATCAGCGACGACATTCACCTTGCCCGGCTTGTATTCCATTCTGTAATCAAACTCTGCCAAGAAGTCTTGCCACCTAGCTTGCTTGGGACTAAGTTTCTTCTGATTTTGAAAATAACTTGTTGCTACGTTGTCGGTCATGATGGTGAACCGACTCCCAAGTAAGTAGTGCCTCCAAATGCGCAAGCAATGAATGATTGCGGTCATCTCCTTGTCATGAACAGGATAACGCTTCTCTGTGTCATTCAGCTTCCGCGACTCGTATGCAACAGGATGCCCTTCTTGCATTAGCACCCCTCCTATGGCATAGTCTGATGCATCTGTATGCAGCTCGAATGTTTTGGAATAACTGGGTAAGGCTAAAACAGGCTCCTCTGTGACAGCTTATTTCAAGTCATCAAAAGCTTCTTGACACTTGTCACTCCACAACCATTGCACCTTCTTCTTCAATAAGTCGGTTAATGGTGCTGCCCTTGCCGAGTAGCTCTTTATGAACCGCCTGTAATAGTTTGCGAGTCCAAGAAATGACCGCAGCTCCGTGACATTCCTGGGCTCACTCCATTCTTTGATGGCTTGCACTTTGTCATATTCCATCATGATCTTCCCTTCCTTGATATGATGCCCTAAGAAGGACACCTCCTCTTGCCCAAACGAGCACTTCTCCCTTTTTACATAGAGCTCGTTGTCCCTCAAGGCCTTGAACACCTTCCTCAAGTGTTCCACATGGTCTTGAAGGTTGTCGCTGTATACGACAATGTCATCAAGGTAGACTACCACAAAGTCATCAAGGAATGGCCTGAAGATCTTGTTCATTAAAGTGCAGAATGTGGCCGGTGCATTGGTGAGACCAAAAGGCATCACCAAAAATTCGTAAGACCCATATCGAGTTACGCATGCTGTCTTTGGCTCATCCCCTTCAGCTATGCGAACCTGCCAATACCCCGATCTCAGGTCGAGTTTGGAGAAGTACCTGGCTTTACCGAGTCGATCAAAGAGATCTGCAACCAACGGGATTGGATACTTGTTCTTCACTGTGATCTTATTCAAAGCCCGATAGTCAATGCACATTCGCAAGCTCCCATCATGCTTGCGTTGAAAAAGCACAGGTGCTCCATATGGTGCCTTGGATGGCCGGATGAACCCTGCATCCAACAACTCCTTGAGTTGCTTCCTTAGCTCCTCGAGCTCTGGTGGTGCCATCCTGTACGGTGACATTGCTGGAGGCTTTGCCCCTTGCTCCAGCTCAATCTCGTGATCCACCTCCCTTCTAGGAGGAAGTTTCTTCGGAAGTTCCGGAGGCATTATGTCTTCAGCCTCCTGGAGAACCTCGGAAATTTCTTTAGGAATCTCTCCCACTTGAGACTCCTCTTTGACGAGCGTTGCCAAGAACGTAGCTTCACCCTTCTTCACGCCCTTGCAAAGTTGGAGAGCTGATAAAGTCTTGGCTTCCACGTCTTCCCATGAAACGGGGACAGACCTTGTTCCATTGTTCCCCTTAATGGTTAAGGTGTCATCTGTCTCCAATGTCAACGGCCTCACTGAGTGCATGAACTCCATGCCCAATACTAGTGAGAAGTCATCCATATTGACAACCGTGAGATTTACAGTACCCATCCATTCACCTAAACGAAGAGGTACACCCCGTGCAACCCCTAGGATAGACACCGGCGAAGCATTGACGGTCTTCACCCTGCCTGGCTCCTTGGCGTACTGTAATCCTAATCTTGTTGCCTCCCCCTTGGCAACAAAGTTGTGAGTGGCACCCGTGTCTATGAGTGCCTTGGAAGCATGCCCATTCACATATGCCTCAACAAACATAAGTGAAGATGTTTCTGAACGGGGCAGCGTACTCACCCTGGCCACGTTGTTGCACTCCTTTGCTTCAACTGCCGCCTTGACGCTGCTCAACAACCGCAAATTCCCCATTTGCGTCTCGTTCCCCAACGATTCTCCGTTCGAACCCCTAATGGCACTAAGCTTCCCATTGGCTGGGCAATCCCTGGCCCAGTGCGGCCCTCCGCATAAGAAACAACCACGGTTCCTTGGCTTGTCTGAGGAAGATGCTGGACCCTTTCCTTTATCCTTCCTCTCAAATCTGCCTTCCCCTTGGTGAACGTGGTTTCGCTCGGTGGATTTAGCTCCCCCACCTTTTCCTTTACTCCCACTACTTCTGATATCCTTCTTGGGACCCCTAAACTCTGTCAGGGATTCTGCAATGGCAATGGCATCGGCAATAGTTTGAGGGTTCCTCCTCCTCACCTCTTGCTGTGCCCAATGTTGCAACCCTCCGGTGAAGTAGATAAGTTGGGTCTTCTCTGTCATGTCTTCGACTTCAAGCAAAAGAGATGTGAATGTCTTGATATATTCTTTAATGTGGCTAGTGTGCTTCAACTCACGTAGCTTTGTCATAGACACCTCTTGAGCATTCTCTGGGTAGAATTGCTTCTTGAAGTCTTTCTTAAACTCATCCCAAGTGTCGATGGAATAAGTTCCCTTCTTGATATCCAACTCTCGCCTTCTCCACCATAGGATACCATCCTCCCCGAGGTACATAGTGGCAGTATTGATCTTGGAGGTTTCATCCTCCACGTGCATGGCTTCAAAATACCTCTCCATACTCCAAAGGAAATTGTCGATCTCTCGAGCATCCCTTTTCCCTAAGTACTTGGAAGGTTTGGGAATGTCCATCTTTGGCCCGGCCTGGATCGTCACACCCCCATTTACTGCAGCCTTCTTGCACAATAACAGCTCGTCCTTGAGGAGTTCATTCTCTTTCCTCAAGGCTGAGAGCTCTTCCCATACTTTAGCCATCTCGCTCTCCATCTTCTCTCTAACATGGCTCACGAGCGTGTTGGCTTCGGCGGAACGCTCAATAGCAATCTCTTCAACCCTTGTGTCAACAACGTCCATTTGCTCTTTGAGCGCCCCAATATCCATCTCGGCCTTCCTTAGACCATCGGATAGTTCTGCGGCTCCCCTCTCGACCCTTGTGGATCGCTCCTCTGCTTTGGTCGAGTTTTCCACCGCCTTTGCTACCCGTTTCTCCAGCTTCTCAAATGCCGCCTGAGTAACCTCTGGCGCATTGCCTTCAGTTGCTTGTACTGAAGTGCTACTCTTATCCTTGGCCATCGAATTCTTAATTCAACTTCGTTCACTTGCTAACACACTTGGACAATACCCCAACGACCGTAGCCGCTCTGTTACCACTTGTCACGTGCTGACTAATTCCCCTTAGTCTTTTGCCACGCTGCCCACTAACTTCCCCCTTGGATGCTAGTCAAGGCTAACCCTTCCTTAGTATATAGCTAAGTATTGCAACGAAAGCTTGAACGAAAGAATAAGAAAAGCACAAGTTTATGAGTATGAGTTTTATTACTTTGAGAGAAAACTGAATACAATACTTATATTACTCTTTCTATCTCTCTCAGTCTCTGAGGGTTGGATGATTTACAACTGAACAACTCAGGTATTTATATACATCTTCCTCCCCTACTCTAATTAGGATATTCTAGCTTTTCCTATTACATCTAGGACTACTCACTTCCCTACTGTACATAGAACATCCTATATTCCTAGTGACTTTAGGATATCCAATATTCCTAGTGTATCTAGGATAAGTGAGAATTCCCCAGAATACCCTCCAATGTTCCGGTCCCTTCCGGAATAGGCTGAACTACTCTAGTCCCTCCGATGAGGTTCCAGAACCTTCCATACTCTTCTAAGCGTAGTAGACAACCTCTTCACCATGTACGAACCTCGTTTCACCAACATAGCACGGTCATCCCAAAAGTAGTGCTCATCTTCAGATCCAGTATCGTGGCACAGCATTACTACATCCTGCAAACTATCTATTATAGGGAGTTGAGTGTTGCTTGCACAACACTTGGGCGGCTCCCCATGGGATCCTTATGCCCTCATTCCTAGATCAAAGGTGGGTCACTGGTCCACTCGTGACACTGTGGTTTGAAGGATTACAAAGAAAACGCAAAAAGGAAGGAAGGGCGAAAATTTGCTCTTGGGGCAAATTGAAAAGGGAATTGAGAAAAAAATTTGTACCACATGAATATGAACAGAACAATTTCCTAAAGATGCATACCCTGAAACAGGGACAGAAAAGTGTTGAGGAGTACATCAATGCTTTCGAAAAATTGCTGATATTATGTGACATAGAAGAAAAGGAAGATCACAAAGTTGCATGGTTTGTGGCAGGGCTGGATGGATCCATTAGGGAAAAGGTAGAATTAAAACCCTACTGGCCCTATGATGAGATCTGTAAAGTGGCATTCAGGGTGGAAAAACATGGGAATTCAAAGAAGCCAAAAGCATTCTTTAAATCCAATGAGTCCAAGAAGGAAGTGGTGTATTCTCACCCATCTAGTGCTAAGCCTAAGTTCGACAATGATAAAAAGGCAGCCACTCTAATCAAACCATTGACAACTCCTGAAGACAACATGAAGTGTTTCAAGTGTCAGGGAGTAGGACACATACAAAGAAATTTCCTAAACTCCAGAGTAATCAGTGATGATATTAATTCCCGATAAGAGCAAAGCAGTGATGATATGGAAAAAGTAGAGGCTANAGTAGAGGCAGAAACACAGGGTCAAGCATTGGTCCTCAGGAGGGTTCTTCAGTCTAAACCTGCGCCAATTGAAGAGAACCAGAGGGACAAAATTTTCGTGACCAGGTGTAATGTACAGGGAAGGCTGTGTGACATGATAATTGATAGTANTGTGATAATTGACAGTGGCAGCTGTACTAATGTGGTCTCTACCTATTTGATTCAGAAATTGAATCACCCCACATACAATCATCCTCAACCTTATAAGTTACATTGGCTAAGCAACACCAGTGATGTCAAAGTGACTAAGCAGGCCGTGATAAATTTCAAGATTGGTAAATTTGAGGATTTTGCGATATGTGATATATGTCCAATGGATGCTTGTCACATATTGCTTGGTAGACCGTGGCAATATGATCGATTTGTGAAGTATTGATACGCATATCAATGAGCAAAACTTCGAGGGTTTGGGTTTGATTGAAGGTGGAAAACAAGAAGCAACCTTGGGGGAGTTAGTGGCTTATGGAGACACAAGGCTTCTTGGGTTGGCTAGGGTGGATTTTTACGTGTGCATGGTGACATGTACAAGCTTCCCCACATAAATATAAAGCAAGTATAGTTAGTAGTTTAGAAGTATTGAGCTATATGGANGAAGTGTTGAGCTATATGGGTTTTCTTCCCACGTCATTTGATAGGGTTTTACCATATGGTGTTTTGTTATTTTCTTGATTAGTTTATGAGTCAAGGTTGATGGAATCAAGCATGAGAAACACAAAAATGGAGGTTTCTTGAAATAAAGATTGAATCTTGAAGAGTTTCTTGAAGTTCTTGAAATCGGAAGTCCAACAAAAATCAACGAGAATCAAAGCAAGTCATATGGCGGGATTTTTGAAAGATTTTTGAAGTTGTGGGCAACCTTGTCAACGCGGGATTTTGTGTTGTTTGACTTGGTCAACCTAGGGTTGTTATTCGGATATATGGTGGTTAGATTTGATTTGCAAAATATCTAAGATTTAGACTAGAAATCAGATTACAAAATATATGGTGCAAAGATATGTATCCGGTTTTGTTAGGATTTTCTTGTTATCCTAATCTTAGTTTGTTATACCATATATCTAAGGTAGTTAGGATATGTTTAGGATTCTGAAATATTATGTGATATGTTTAGCTATAAATAGGATGTAAAATACATCAATAAAATTCAGATTAGTTTGATTGAAAAACACTTTGTTTTCCGGTTTTTATTGTTTCACGAAGAAAATAAAATTTTGAGAGTTTCTTGTGAGAAATTCGATCAAGTGAGTGGTGCTCTGTGCTTTATCTCACGTGAGGATAGTTCTTAGGATTTGAGGGTGCTTTGCTTTAATCAAATTCTACTAATTATTCGCCTTAGAAGTTCAGATTTGTGGTGCGTAGCTTTATCAAATTTGAAGTCTAAGTTTCTTTGTGTGAGTGGCGTTTGTCTATAACAAAATTCACATCAACTTTTGGTGCTCTCGTTGAGAGATTCATTCAATCTCAAGTGTTCAATATCAATTATCATGGCTCAAGAAGGTGGAGACGAAAATCCACAAGGATTCACGAAGGGTTTGAGCTTGGCTCAAGCAAAAGAGCTACGTATGCAAGGAGAGATTGACGAGTTAAAGGCTCGTTTAGATGAAGTCCTAACCATTATGGCTTCTACCAAGAAAACTCCTACCAAATCTAAACAAGAGGAGGGCTCATCATCAAGTGAAAGTGAGCAAGAAAGTGTGAGGAGTGTACGTAAACCAAAAAAGGGATACTCATCAAGTTCTAGTGACGATGAGGAACCAAGATCAAGGCACAAACATAAGGGAAAGATGAGGGATGATGATCGAAATCTTAAACTCGAAATTCCTGAGTTTAATGGAGGTATGGATCCTGAAAAATTTCTAGATTGGATTCGTAGGGTTGAAAGGATTTTTCGTTACAAAGAATATGATGATCATAAGTCTTATAAATTGGCGGAATTAAAACTCACTTCCTATGCAAGTTTATGGCTTGAGGGTTTACAAAGAAAGAGAAGGAAAGAAGGTAGATCAAAAATATCTTCATGGTCTAAATTGAAAAGGGAGATGAGGAAACGTTTTGTTCCTCAAGATTTCGAACAAAACAATTTCATCAAGATGCATACTTTAAAACAAGATAGAAAAACGGTTGATGAATACATTGTGGAGTTTGAAAAATTGATCATGATTTGTGATTTGGAAGAGAAGGAGGACCACAAAGTGGCTCGTTTTGTGGCTGGTCTAGATGAAAATATAAGGGAGAAGGTCGAATTACAACCTTATTGGACCTTTGATGAAGTTTGTAGAGTGGCAGCAAGGGTTGAGAAACAAGTTGCACGTAAGCCAAAGACATACTTCAAAACTTATGACCCTAAGGAAAGACGTGATACTTTTCCTCAAAAACCAAACTTTGATAAGGTTACTAAACCACCCTTCATCAAGGATAAGAGTTCAACTTCAAAGCCCCAAAGTAGTGATTCACGCATTGTTTGTTTCAAGTGTAAAGGGCAAGGTCACATTCAAAGAGATTGTCCTCATGCTAGGGTCACAACAACTCGAAATTGGGTAGATGGGGAAAGCCTTGAAGAAGAGGAGGAGATGTATGGGGATGAGGGAGAGGAAGAGTATGCCAATTATGAAAATATGGAGGAAGAAACGGAGGAAGTCCAACCAGAAACACAAGGCCAATCCTTGGTGTTACGTAGGGTATTACAATCTCAAAGTGCACAACCTTTGGAGAGTCAAAGGGATAAAATTTTTCTCACAAGGTGTAATGTTCAAGGCAAGCTTTGTGATGTGATCATAGATACTGGAAGTTGCACAAATGTAGTATCTACGTTGTTGGTGGAAAAGCTCGCAATTCCTACAAAGATACATCCTCAACCATACAAGCTACATTGGCTTAGCAACACAAGCGATGTTAAGGTAAACAAACAAGCCTTGATTGCGTTTAAAATTGGTAAATTTGAGGATCAAGTACTTTGTGATGTTTGTCCTATGGATGCTTGTCATATATTATTGGGTAGACCTTGGCAATATGACCGTTTTGTGAAGTTTAATGGGAGAACAAATGTCTATATTGTGCGCAAGAACCCTAATGAGAAATCATATGCATTAAAACCCTTGATGATTTCTAAACCTAAAACAAGCATGGGTAATTCTAAAGGTGTTTTGTTGGTGGGTGGAAAGGAGTTAGAAAGGGAGTTGAAAACAAGTTCTATGTCTTACATGTTGTTAGCCAAAGAGGTGCAAGACGAAGCCCCAGAAATTCCTAGGGTTTTGCAACCTATGTTGAATGAGTTTTCAGATGTGTTTCCTAATGAGTTGCCACCAGGATTACCACCAATACGAGGGATTGAACATCAAATTGATCTTATTCCTGGGTCTCAAATTCCTAACAAGCCTGCATATAGATGTAATCCAGAGGAGACAAAGGAGATACAAAGGCAAATTGAGGAATTAATGGAGAGGGGGTACGTGAGAGAGAGCATGAGTCCATGTGCTGTGCCTACATTAATAGTACCTAAGAAGGATGGGACTTGGAGAATGTGTATTGATTCAAGGGCAGTTAACAATATAACCGTCAAGTATAGGTTTCCTATACCTAGATTGGATGATTTGCTAGATGAATTACATGGTTCTCAATTATTTTCAAAGATTGATTTAAGGAGTGGATATCATCAGATTCGAATGAAGGAAGGTGATGAATGGAAAACAGGTTTTAAAACAAAGCTAGGGCTTTATGAATGGTTAGTCATGCCTTTTGGGTTAACTAATGCACCTAGTACGTTTATGAGGTTGATGAATGAGGTCTTAAAGCCATACATTGGTAAGTTTGTAGTGGTATATTTAGATGATATTTTGGTGTATAGCAAGAGTGTTAATGATCATCTAAGCCATCTAAGGAGTGTGTTTGGGACATTACGAGAACAAAAGCTCTATGCTAAGCTCGAAAAGTGTTATTTCATGGTACCAAGTGTGACGTTTTTGGGGTATATTGTGTCCAAAGATGGGGTTTCTGTTGATCCATCTAAAGTGGAAGCTATAAAATCATGGCCAACACCAAAGAACGTGACTGAAGTACGTGCTTTTCATGGGTTAGCCTCGTTCTATAGGAGGTTTGTGAAGAATTTTTCATCTGTTGTTGCTCCTATAACCGAATGCATTAAGAAGGATAAGCCTAAGTTTGAGTGGACTAAGGGGGCACAAGAAGCTTTTGAATTGATTAAGAAGTTGCTTTGTAACACACCTATACTAGCCTTACCAGATTTCTCTAAACCATTTGAAGTAGAGACGGATGCAAGTGGGGTTGGAATTGGTGCTGTTCTAGTCCAAGGGAAGAGGCCAATTGCTTACTTTAGTGAGAAGTTGAATGGTGCTAAACTGAACTATTCTACATATGACAAGGAGTTCTATGCCATTATTAGAGCTTTGGATCATTGGAGTCATTATTTAAGGCCTAATCACTTCATACTACATTCTGATCATGAAGCTTTGAAGCACATTAATGGTCAACAAAAATTGAATCCAAGACATGCTAAATGGGTTGAATTTTTGCAATCTTTTCACTTCTCTTCAAAGTACAAAACGGGGAAGTCTAATGTTGTTGCTGATGCTTTGTCAAGAAGGTATACTTTGCTTGGTGTTTTGAACTTTAAGTTGCTTGGGTTAGAGTTGATAACTCAATTTTACGAGCAAGATGGAGATTTTGGACCAATAATGGCGCAACTTTCAAAGGGGTCTATGAGTTCCTATGTGCTACATGATGGGTTTTTGTTTAAAGGTAATCTATTGTGCATACCTAAGTGTTCTATACGTGAGTTGCTAGTAAGGGAGGCTCATGGAGGAGGTATTGCTGGACATTTTGGCATTACAAAGACACTAACCATGTTGCAAGAACATTTTTATTGGCCAAAGATGATTGTTGATGTTGAGGCCATAATTGCTCAATGTGCTACTTGTCAAAAGGCAAAGGCAGCCTTTCATCAAGGTTTTTATACTCCATTGCCAGTGCCAGAGGGACCTTGGGAGGATGTTTCTATGGATTTCATTGTAGGGTTACCAAGGACAGCAAGGGGAAAAGATGCAATTATGGTAGTGGTTGATAGATTTTCAAAGATGGCTCATTTTACACCATGTCACAAGACAGATGATGCTATGAATGTGGCTGATTTATATTTTAAAGACATCATAAGGTTGCATGGGGTTCCAAAGACTATTGTAAGTGATAGAGACACAAAATTCATGAGTTACTTTTGGAAGTCACTTTGGAGGTTAATAGGCACGAAACTTTTGTTTAGCACATCTTATCATCCTCAAACAGATGGCCAAACAGAAGTAACTAATCGAACACTAGGAGTTTTGTTGCGTGGTTTGGTTAGTAAAACACAAAAAGATTGGGATTTGAAGCTTGCTCATGCTGAATTTGCTTATAATAGGTCACCTACTTATGCTACTAAGCACTCACCTTTCGAGATTGTCTATGGAGTTAATCCTAAGTTACCAATTGATTTTGTAAGTATTCCTAAAGGGGAGTTGGTACACAAAGATGCCAAGACTAAGGTTGAGTATATGCAAAAACTTCATGCAGAAGTAAGGGCTCGAATTGAGAAGGTTAATGATATTTATAAGGCACGAGCAAACAAACATAAATCACAACATGTCTACAAAGAAGGGGATTTGGTTTGGTTACACTTGAGGAAGGAAAGATTTCCAAATCAAAGGAAGAATAAACTTATGCCTCGTTGTGATGGACCGTTCAAGATCATAAGTAAAGTGGGGGATAATGCTTATAAATTGGAATTACCAGGAGAATATGGAGTCCATGCTACTTTCAACATTGGTGATTTAGCTCCTTATGTTCCTGATGACCAACTTCGAGGTTTGAGGACAAACTCTTTTGAAGAAGAGGAGGATGATACGCATATCAATGAGCAAAACTTCGAGGGTTTGGGTTTGATTGAAGGTGGAAAACAAGAAGCAACCTTGGGGGAGTTAGTGGCTTATGGAGACACAAGGCTTCTTGGGTTGGCTAGGGTGGATTTCTACGTGTGCATGGTGACATGCACAAGCTTATTCACGTAAATGTAAAGCAAGTATAGTTAGTAGTTTAGAAGTGTTGAGCTATATGGGTTTTCTTCCCACGTCATTTGATAGGGTTTTACCATATGGTGTTTTGTTATTTTCTTGATTAGTTTATGAGTCAAGGTTGATGGAATCAAGCATGAGAAACACAAAAATGGAGGTTTCTTGAAATAAAGATTGAATCTTGAAGAGTTTCTTGAAGTTCTTGAAATCGCAAGTCCAACAAAAATCAACGAGAAATCAAGCAATGCATATGGCGGGATTTTTGGAAGATTTTTGAAGTTTTGGGCAACGTTGTCAACGCGGGATTTTGTGTTGTTTGACTTTGTCAACCTAAGGTTGTTATTCGGATATATGGTGGTTAGATTTGATTTGCAAAATATCTAAGATTTAGACTAGAAATCAGATTACAAAATATATGGTGCAAAAATATGTATCCGGTTTTGTTAGGATTTTCTTGTTATCCTAATCTTAGTTTGTTATGCCATATATCTAAGGTAGTTAGGATATGTTTAGATTTCTGAAATATTGTGTGATATGTTTAGCCTATAAATAGGATGTAAAATACATCAATAAAATTCAGATTTGAGAGATTAAACACAAAGTGTTTCCGGTTTTCTTTTGTTTCACGAAGTAAACAATTTTTGAGAGTTTCTTGTGAGAAATTCGATTGAGTGAGTGGTGCTTTTGCTTTATCTCACGTGAGGATAGTTCTTAGGATTTGAGGGTGCTTTGCTTTAATCAAATTCTACTAATTATTCGCCTTAGAAGTTCAGATTTGTGGTGCGTGGCTTTATCAAATTTGAAGTCTAAGTTTCCTTTGTGTGAGTGGCGTTTGTCTATAACAAAATTCACATCAAGTATGATGGAAGAACCAATGTCTATATCATTAGGAAACAGGAAACTTACAAGCTAATTGCTTTGAAACCTCTAAAAGTGGCGCAAGAAAAGAAGCAATTCAATGTGGAGAATAAAAAGGGAGTGTTTTTAACTAATCCTAAGGAATTGGAGAGGGAATGGACTGATTACCAGCAAGTATTTCTGTTGATGGAAAAAGATGTGAGAGTTGAAACAGCTGCAATCCCTAAAATTCTTCAACAACTATTGAAGGAATTTGAAGATGTATTTCCAGATGACTTACCAGCAGGATTACCACCCAATAGGGGCATTGAACACCAGATTGACTTAGTCCCAGGTGCTCAGATTCGTAACAAGCCAGTATATAGATGCAATCCTGCGGAAACTAAGGAAATAGAAAGGCAGATTGAAGAATTAATGCAAAGAGGATACGTGAGGGAGAGCATGAGTCCTTGTGCTGTACCAGCACTGATTGTTCCAAAAAAACGACGGTTCTTGGCGCATGCGCATAGATTCTAGAGCTGTAAACAACATCACAATCAAGTACAGGTTTTCAATTCCGAGGTTGGACGATCTCCTGGACGAGTTATATGGTTCACAGGTGTTTTCCAAGATTGATTTAAGAAGTGGGTATCATCAGATACGCATGAGAGAAGGGGATGAGTGGAAAACAGCTTTCAAAACTAAATTAGGTCTCTATGAGTGGTTAGTCATGCCCTTTGGATTCCAACGCACCTAGCACGTTTATGAGACTTATGAACGAAGTTTTGAAGCCATATGTTGGTAAGTTTGTTGTTGTATACTTAGATGACATGTTGTTTATAGCAGAAATAATGGAGATCATTTACAGCATCTAAGGCAAGTTTTTGAGACTTTGAGACAACAAAAATTGTACGGAAAATTGGAGAAGTGTTATTTTATGGTGCAGAGTGTAACGTTTTTGGGTTTTGTGGTATCAAAAGATGGGGTTTCAGTTGATCAATCTAAGGTTGACGCAATTAAATCATGGCCAACACCCACCAACGTGACTGAAGTACGGTCTTTCCATGGGTTGGCGTCTTTCTATAGAAGGTTTGTCAAAAATTTCTCATCCATTGTTGCTCCTATGACTGAATGCATTACGAAGGATAAGAAATTTGAATAGACAAAAGAGGCGCAGATTGCATTCGAAAAGATCAAGAATATGTTATGCCACACACCTATTCTAGCATTGCCTGATTTCTCCAAACCTTTTGAAGTAGAAACAGATGCAAGCAATGTGGGAATTGGAGCAGTTTTGGTGCAGGGTAAAAGACCAATTGCTTATTTCAGTGAAAAGTTGAATGGAGCCAGGGTAAATTATTCAACTTATGATAAGGAATTTTATGCAATAGTTAAGGCTCTGGATAATTGGAGTCATTATTTGAGGCCTAACCATTTCATTCTACATTTTGATCATGAAGCACTGAAACATATCAATGGTCCGCAGAAACTAAATCCTAGACATGCCAAATGGGTTGAGTTCCTTCAATCTTTTCATTTTTCATCTATATATAAGCATGGCAAGTCTAATGTGGTGGCAGATGCACTTTCCAGAAGATATGTGTTGATTAGTGTCCTGAATTGCAAGCTATTGGGTTTAGAACATATCAAGACATATTATGAAACTGATGTAGAATTGGGCCCTATAATGCAGCAGCTGGGGAATGGAGTAGTGGGATCCTATGTTTTACATGATGGGTTCCTATTTAAAGGGAATTAGTTATGCGTGCCTAATTGTTCAATCAGGGAACTATTAGTCAGAAAGGTGCATGGAGGAGGTCTTGTAGGACATTTTGGAATTGCTAAAACACTGAGCCTGCTGTAAGAACATTTTTATTGGCCTAAGATGATTAGAGATGTGGAAGCTGTAATTTCTCAATGTGCTATATGTCAGAAGGCTAAAGCAACTTTTCATCAAGGGTTATACACACCATTGCCGGTTCCTGATGGTCCCTGGGAAGATGTTTCAATGGATTTCATTGTTGGGTTACCTAGGACTGCACGAAATAAGGATTCAATTATGGTGGTGGTGGACAGATTTTCGAAGATGGCACACTTTACTCCTTGTCGTAAGACTGACGATGCTGTTAATGTTGCAGAGCTATACTTTAGGGATATCATTCGATTGCATGGAATTCCTAAAACAATTGTAAGTGACAGGGATTCGAAATTTATAAGCTATTTTTGGAAATCACTGTGGAAGCTGGTCGGTACCAAGCTACTTTTTAGTACTTCCTATCATCCACAAACTGATGGGTAGACTGAAGCGACGAACAAGACCTTGGGGGTATTATTGTGTGGATTTGTAAGCAAAACTCAAATGGATTGGGATTTGAAACTGGCGCATGCTGAGTTTGCCTACAACAGATCACCTACTAATGCAACCAAACATTCGCCTTTTGAAGTGATTTATGGCATTAACCCTAAATTGCCAATTGATTTCATATTTATTCCTAAAGGTGAGTTGGTTCATAATAATTCTTTGGACAAAATTGAATATATGCAGAAATTACATGCACAGGTCAGAGCAAGAATTAAAAAGGTAAATGATCAATATAAAAAGCAAGCCAATAAGCACAGACACCCACGCAAGTTTCAAGAGGGAGACTTGGTTTGGCTACATCTCAGGAAGGAAAGGTTTCCTAATCACAGGAAAAATAAATTGATGCCTAGATGGGATGGACCATTCAAATTTTTGAAGAAAGTTGGTGATAATGCTTATCAACTTGAACTACCAGGTGAATATGGGGTTCATGCTACTTTTAACATTGGTGATTTATCTCCATATATACCTGATGAACAACTTCGAAGTTTGAGGTCAAACTCTTTTGAAGAAGGGGAGGATGATGCAAGCACCAGTGATAATGACAAAAGTGATCAAGTATTAAATATAAGTTACAAGGTTTGTAATGGTGCAATCAACTTCGAAGGTGAGGATGCCAATGGCAGGGATGCAACCATAGGTGAAACAATTGCTTATGGAAATATCAGCCATATGGGTGCATCAAGGGTAGGGATTTGCATGTGCATGGTCACATGTCAATAATATGGCACGCAAATCAAGGCAAGAATGGTGGATTTGTGAAACAAGGTGGTTTTTGCTTATGAGTTTTTTTCCCACAGGGTTTTTCTCATTTTTGGCATTGAGTCTTCTAATTCTTGGTGAGTCTTGATCATCGTAATTATGCTAAAATGCATGGAAGACAGATTCTTGAAGGTTTCTTGATTAAAATATTGGATCTTGAAGCATTTCTTGATGTTCTTGAAAATCTTGAAAAATATGCGCAAATTTGATGAAGCAAAGGGGCGTGGTTTTGGACGATTTTCTTGATTCTTGGGCACCAAGCAAAGTGGCGTAATTTTAGTCTAAATTCTGATGATTATCTTGTTAATTAGTTAGTTCGATAAGTTGTTAGGATATTTTCTTGATTTGTTAGTTAGCTAGAGTTTGTTAGGGAAGATAAGATCAAGTGCAACTTGCATGATGATGTGGCAATTTTATCTTGAGTTTGTTGTGCAACTTGTGCAAGTGGCACAAGTGGGCCGAAATTTCCTAGTTTTAGGCTGATTTTTTTAGTCTATTTTTATTAGGATTTTGTTGTTGATTAGTAATAGTATCAACATTAGGATGTAATTAATTAAGTTGGAGTTGAAAAAAAAAAAGTTGTTTGTTTACTTGAAAACAAAATTCCGAAATTAAGAGTTGGGTGTTAAATTCTTTATACTCTTGTGATTTAATTAGTAGCATTGAGGGTGCTTAGGCTTTAATCAAAGGACTAATTGATCAACCTAAAATTAAGAATCTTGGTGACTAGGTCTTTATAGATTCGAAATTTTAGTCTATTCGCTTGTGAGTTTTTGTTCACACGAAAATTCACATCACACAAGAACTAATAATAATGATGTCCGAAATGAGAAAACACTATCAAGTGAAATGGGAAAAACTCATGGACCAAACCAACTTGTTCCATGTTACAACCATGTGTTTCCATCCTGTGAGTGCATTAATAATCTGTTAAACCTTCTTTTAATGACTCACTCCACCAGTGACAAGTATTAATGATCACCATCTATAGTGTTGGCTAGGAAGCCACCACCATCACTAGAATTTACAATGTCAACCTTAACGATTGTCACCCAAACCTGTGAGTTATCCTTAACAAACCATTGGGACTCTTAGGCTAATTGGTTCATCCACTATTGGTGTATCTGATACGCATATCAATGAGCAAAACTTCGAGGGTTTGGGTTTGATTGAAGGTGGAAAACAAGAAGCAACCTTGGGGGAGTTAGTGGCTTATGGAGACACAAGGCTTCTTGGGTTGACTAGGGTGGATTTTTACGTGTGCATGGTGACATGCACAAGCTTATTCACGTAAATGTAAAGCAAGTATAGTTAGTAGTTTAGAAGTGTTGAGCTATATGGGTTTTCTTCCCACGTCATTTGATAGGGTTTTACCATATGGTGTTTTGTTATTTTCTTGATTAGTTTATGAGTCAAGGTTGATGGAATCAAGCATGAGAAACACAAAAATGGAGGTTTCTTGAAATAAAGATTGAATCTTGAAGAG
>PYUH01000215.1:142351-170164 GCA_016808085.1 Suaeda aralocaspica
CAATTGGCAGGGATGCAACCATAGGTGAATAAATGGCTTATGGAATAATCAACCATATGGTGCGATCGGGTAGAGAGATTTGGCATTGTGGCAGGTCACATGTCAATATATGGCAGCCAAAAATCAAGGGCAAAGAATGGGTGGATTTGGGGAAACAGGGGTTTTTTGCCTATGAGTTTTTTTCCCACAGGGTTTTTCTTTCTCATTTTTGGCATTGAGTCTTCTAATTCTTGGTGAGTCCTTGATCATGCATAAGTATGCTTAAAATGGCATGGAAGACAGATTCTTGAGGTTTTCTTGATTAAAATATTGGATTTTTGGAAGCATTCTGATGTTCTTTGAAATCTTGAAAATATGTGCCAAATTTGATGAAGCAATAGGGGCGTGGTTTTGCGACGATTTCTATCTTGGGGCACCACCAAATGTGGCGTAATTTTAGTCTGAAATTCTGATGGATTACCTTGTTAATTAGTTATTAGATAAGTGTTAGGTATTTTTCTGATTGTTAGTATGTTAGAGTGTTGTTAGGGAAGTAGATCAAGTGCAACTTGCATGATGATGTGGCAATTTTATCTTGAGTTTGGTTCTGCACACTGTGCAAGTAGTGGCACAAGTGGGCCGAATTTCCTAGTTTTAGGCTGGTTTTTTTCTCTTATTTTATTAGGATTTTGTTGTTGGATTATACCTATAAAAGAGTCAAACTTAGGATGTAATTAATTAAGTTGGAGTTGAAAAAAAAAAAGTTGTTTGTTTACTGAAAACAAAATTCCGAAATAAGAGGTTGGTGATTAAATTCTTTATACTCTTGTGATTAAATAGTTAGCTTTGAGGGTGGCTTAGGCTTTATCAAGGGACTAATTGATCACCTAAAATTAGAAATCTTGGTGACTAAGTCTTTATAGATTCGAAATTTTAGTCATTCTCTTGTGAGTTTGTTCACACACAAATGTCACATCAATTTGGTTGTTTCGCTGAAGGTCTTTTTTATACTCAGGTGCTCATCAATTATTAATTATTTAAAACACTACTATGGCCAGTGGTGGTGATGAAGTTCTGCAACTTTTGAAAGGGATTGTTCTTAGAACAAGCCAAGGAATTCGAGGGACCATGAAATTGAGGAACTGTGAACCATGTTGGAAAGAGTGAAAATCTTGTATTAAGCAGTTCGAAAAAACAACAAAAAGGGTCACGTGATTGGTGAATGATGAAAGTGACGCAAGTCAAGTTCAAGTGATGAAATACCAGTAGGATGGCACGCAAGCCTAGACGTGAATATGCACTAGTTCTAGTGATGAGATGACCGAAACAGGCATAGGAGGCGAGAACAAAAGAAGGATGATGATCGTGCTTAAGTGGACGTTCCTGGTTCAATGGTAGTTTAGATCCAGAAAATTTTCTTGATTGGATGGGGGGGAGAACCGAAAAGATTTTTGATTACAAGAGAGTATTGATGATCAGAACGCCTCAGAGCGGCAGAATTAAAACTAACATCTTATGCTAGCCTGTTGTCCCGTGCTGACTAATTCCCCTTAGTTCTTTTGCCACGCTGCCCACTAACTTCCCCCTTGGATGGCTAGTCAGGCAACCCTTCCTTAGATATAGCAAGGATTGCCACAACGAAAGCTTAACGAAGAAAAGAATAAGAAAAGCACAAGTTTTATGAGTATGAGTTTTGTACTTTGAGAGAAAATTGAATAAGATACTTATATACTCTTTCTATCTCTCTCAGTCTCTGAGGGTTGGGATGATTTACAACTGAACAACTCAGGTATTTATATACATCTTCCTCCCCTACTCTAATTAGGTATTCTAGCTTTTCCTATTACATCTAGGACTACTCACTCCCTACTGTACATAGAACATCCTATATTCCTAGTGACTTTGGAAGGTATCCAATATCCTAGTGTATCTAGGATATAAGTGAGAAGAATTCCCAAATACCCTCCAATGTTCCGGTCCCTTCCGGAAATAGGCTGTGAACTACTCTAGTCCCTCCGATGAGGTTCCAGAACCTTCCATACTCTTCTAAGCGTAGTAGACAACCTCTTCACCATTGTACGAACCTCGTTTCACCAACAAACATAGCACGGTCATCTCAAAAGTAGTGCTCATTCTTAGAACCAGTATCGTGGCACGCATTACTACATCCTGCAAACTATCTATATAGGGAGTTGATTGCTTGCACAACACTTGGGCGGTCCACATGGATCCTTATGCCCTCATTCCTGATCAAAGGTGGGTCACTGGTCCACTCGTGACATGCTCCCCACAACATCCCTTGAAGACCCCGTCAAGGCTGGATAGTCCAAATGCCTCGATCTGACCCGGAATTGCCACAGGTCATCTTCTTTCTCCCATGTTGCCTCACTCTATGGGAGTCCCTTCCAATGACATAAGTATTTCTTGTACCTTGGAACGCCCTGCGACGGACCACCCTGTCGCTTCAATTGAGTCGATGTCCCTATCAAACGATGTCACTAACGCCATAGGAGCTCGTTGTGACTCGCCCTTATTGGATCCTCCATGTTCTCATGGTAGGGCTTAAAATAATCACATGGACAAAGGATGTATTTTTAACTGTCTGGTAAGTCCACTTTGTAGGATACCCTTCCTCCTTTCCGGATTTGAAACGACCCTTCGTATTTGCGCACCAAAACCCTTATGGGGACTTTCCTGAATGCTGAATTGACGTTGTGGGATATCAACTTTACATAACTAAGTCCCAAACTTGATACTCAGCCAGCCTTCGATGCTTGTCTGCCCATTTTTCATCTTTTCGTGGCTTGCTCAAAGTAATTCTTTGTTAATCCATCGTTGGTGCCCATTCTCTTGCAACTCGATATGCAGCAGGACTACTACCTTGTAGCCTGTTGCAACAGATTGTTGTGTTAGGGGTTGTAGACCCATGACGATCTCAAAAGGGCTTTGGCTGCGTCGACTCTGATCGCTGCTGCGATTGTAGGTAGAGGAATTGAGCAACATCAATCAAACTGGCCCTTCTTTGGTTAGCACTCACAAAGTGCCTCAAGTAAAGTTCTAACAAGGCGTTGCACCCTCTCCGTTGGCCCACTCCGTCTGTTGATGAAAGCTTGTTGATAAGTGAAGGCTGACCCTAAAAGCTTGAACAACTCTTGGCCAGAAACTTGCAGTGAACCGTTGGATCTCGGTCGCTAATGATGGTCCGAGGAAGTCCCAATACTTTACTACGTTCTTGAAGAATAACTTGGCGGCTTGCTCGGCTGTGCAGTCCCTAGGTGCTGCGACAAACGTCCCATACTTTGAGAAGCGATCTACAACAACCATGATCGAGCCACACCCCTCAGACTTGGGTTAAGGCCTGGATATGAAATCCATTGACACACTCTCCATGCTTCTCAGTGTAGGCAATGGTTCCAAGAGTCCAGCTGGAACTTGTTGCCAATCTTGTCTGCTGGACACAAGACAAGTCTTCACGTAGCCTCTATGTCATCCCTCATATGTGGCACAGTAAATATGACTCTTCCAACAGAGCTAGAAGTCCGTTGCATGCCGGATGTCCGGAACCCAACTGAATCGTGACACTCTCATTAGGTTCCCTCCTAAGATTATCCCACTTAGGACATACATACGTCGACCGGTGGTTATAGAGAACCTGTCTTCTACCCAAAACGTCGAGTCTTCCCTTCCATGGCCATCTCCATTAGTGACTTGGCCAATGGATCTTGTTCAAACCTCCTTGACCCGCTCAAGGAGGTTGCTAGCAATGGCACTTGCAGCTAGCGGGAGTATAGCTTTGCGACTCAAGGATCAGCGACGACATTCACCTTGCCCGGCTTGTATCCCTTCTGTAAGCAAACTCTGCCCGGAAAGTCTTTGCCACCCTAGCTTGCTTGGGGCTAAGTTTCTTCTGATTTGAAAATAAACTTGTTGCTACGTCGGTCATGATGTGAACCGACTCCCAAGTAAGTAGTGCCTCCAAATGCGCAAGCAATGAATGATCGCAAGTCATCTCCTTGTACATGAACAGAGATGATAACGCTTCTCGTTGTCATTCAGCTTCCGCGACTCGTTATGCAACAGGATGCCCTTCTTGCATTAGCACCCTCTATGGCATAGTCTTGATGCATCTGTATGCAGCTCGAATGTTTTGGGAAATACTAACTGGTAAGGCTAAAACAGGCTCCTCTGTGACAGCTTATTTCAGTCATCAAAAGCTTCTGACACTTGTCACTCCACAACCATTGCACACTCTTTCAATAGACAGTTAATGGTCTGGCCTAGCCGAGTAGCTCTTATGAACCGCCTGGTAATAGTTTGCGAGTCCAGAAATGACCGCAGCTCCGTGACATCCTGGGCTCCCTCCATTCTTTGATGGCTTGCCTTTGTCATATTCCATCATGAATCTTAACCTTCCTTGATATGATGCCCTAAGAAAGACCCTCCTCTTGCCAAACGAGCACTTCCCTTTCACATAGAGCTCGTTGTCCCTCAGGCCTGAACACCTTCCTCAAATGTTCCACATGGTCTTGAAGGTTGTCGCTGTATACGACAATGTCGTCAAGGTAGACTACCCACAAAGTCATCAAGAATGGCCTGAAGATTCTGTTCATTAAAGTGAGAATGTGGCCGGTGCATTGTGAGACCAAAAGGATCACCAAAAATTCGTAAGACCCATATCGAGTTACGCATGATGTCTTTGGCTCCATCCCCTTCAGACTATGCGAACCTGCCAATAACCCGATCTCAGGCGAGTTGGAGAAAGTACCTGGCTTTACCGAGTCGATCAAAGAGATCTGCAACAACGGGATTGGATACTTGTTCTTCACTGTGATCTTATTCCAAAGCCGAAAGTCAATGCACATTCGCAGCTCCATCATGCTTGCGTTGAAAAAGCACAGGTGCTCCTATGGTGCCTTGGATGGTAGGATGAACCTGCATCCAACAACTCCTTAGGTTGCTTCTTAGCTCCTGGCTCTGGTGGTTGCACATCCTGTACCGGTTACATCTGGAGGCTTTGGCCCTTGCTCCACTCAATCTCGTGATCCACCTCCCTCGATGGAAGTTTCTTCGGAAGTTCCCGGAGCATTGATGGTCTTCACGCCTCCTGGAGAACCTCGGAAATGTCCTTAGGAATCTCTCCCACTTGAGACTCCCTCTTTGACGAGCGTTGCCAGGAACGTAGCTTCACGTTCTTTCAAGCCCTTGCAAGTTGGAGAGCTGATAAAGTCTTGGCTTCCACGTCTTCCCATGAACGGGGACAACCTTGTTCCATTGTTCCCCTTTAATGGTTAAGGTGTCACTTGTCTCCAATGTCAACGGCCTCACTGAGTGCATGAAACTCCATGCCCAATACTAGTGAGAAGTCATCCATGTTGACAACCGTGGTATTACAGAACCCATCCATTTCACCTAAACGAAGAGGTACACCCCGTGCAACCCCTAGGATAGGACACCGGCGAAGCATATTGACGGTCTTCACCTGCCTGGCTTCCTTGGCGTCCTGTAATCCTAATCTTGTTGCCCCCTTGGCAACAAAGTTGGAGTGGCACCCGTGTCTATGAGTGCCTTGGAAGCATGCCATTCACATATGCCTCAAACAAACATAAGTGAAGATGTTTCTGGCACGGGCAGCGTACTCACCTGGCCCACGTTTGTTGCACTCTCTTTGCTTCACCGCCGCCTTGAGCTGCTCAACAACCGCAAATTCCCCATTTGCGTCTCGTTTCACCAACGATTCTCCGTTCGAACCCCTAATGGCACTAGCTTCCATTGGCTGGCAAATCCCTGGCCCAGTGCGGCCCTCCGCAATAAGAAACAAACACGGTTCCTCGGCTTGTCTGAGGAAGGAGCTGGGACCCTTTCCTTACCTTCCTCTCAAATCTGCCTTCCCCTTGGTGAACGTGGTTTCGCTCGGTGGATTTGGCTCCCCCACCTTTTCCTTACTCCCACTACTTATGGTATCCTTCTTGGGACCCCTAAACTCCGTCAGGACTCTGCAATAGCAATGGACATCGGGCAATAGTTTGAGGGTTCCTCCTCCTCACCTCTTGCTGTGCCCAATGTTGCAACCCCTCGGTGAAGTAGATGGATTGGGCTCTTCTCTGTCATGTCTCGACTTCAAGCAAAAGAGATGTGAATGTACTGCTGATAATAATTCTTTAGTGGCTGTGTGTTTCAACTCAACGTAGCTTTGGTCATAGACACCTCTTGAGCATTCTCTGGGTAGAATTGCTTCTTTTGAAGTTTTCTTAAACTCATCCCAAGTGTCGATGGAATAAGTTTCCCTTCTTGATATCCAACTCTCTTCCCCACCATAGGATACCATCCTCCCGAGGTACATTGTGGCAGTGTTGATCTTGGAGGTTTCATCCTCCACGTGCATGGGCTTCAAAATACCTCTCCATACTCCAAGGAATTTGGGATTCTCTCGAGCATCCTTTCCCTAGTACTTAGGAAGGTTTGGGAATGTCCATCTTTGGGCCGGCCGGATCGTCACACCCCATTTACTGCAGCCTTCTTGCACAATAACAAGTGTCCTTGAGGAGTTCATTCTCTTTCCTCAAGGCTGAGAGCTCTTCCCATACTTTAGCCTCTCGCTCTCCTATCTCTCTCTAACATGGCTCACGAGCGTGTTGGCTTTGGCGGAACGCTCAATAGCAGCAATTCTCTTTCAAACCCTTGTGTCAACAACGTCCATTGCTCTTTGAGGCCCACCCAATAGTCCATCTCGGCCTTCCTTAGACCATCGGATAGTTCGGCGGGCTCCCCTCTCGACCCCTGTGGATCGCTCCTCTGCTTTTGGTCGAGTTTTCCACCGCCTTTGCTACCCGTTCTCTCCAGCTTCTCAAATGCCGCCTGAGTAACCTCTGGCGCATTGCCTTCAGTTGCTTGTACTGAAGTGCTACTCTTATCCTTGGCCATCGAATTCTTAATTCAACTTCGTTCCTGCTAACGCCACTTGGACAATCCCAACGAACCGTAGCCGCTCTGTTACCACTTGTCACGTGCTGACTAATTCCCCTTAGTCTTTTGCCATTGCTGCCCACTAACTTCCCCCTTGGATGCTAGTCAAGGCTAACCCTTCCTTAGTATATAGCTAAGTTGCAAGCAACGAAAGAATAGAAGAAAAGCACAAGTTATGAGTATGAGTTTTATTACTCTTGAGAGAAAACTGAATACAAACTTATATTAACTCTTCTTCTATCTCTCTCAGTCTCTGAGGGTTGGATGATTTACAACTGAACAACTAAGGTATTTATATACATTCTCCCCCACTCTCTAATTAGGATATTCTAGCTTTTTCCTATACATCTAGGATACTCACTTCCCTACTGTACATAGAACATCCTATATTCCTAGTGACTTTAGGCTATTCAATATTCCTAGTGTATCTGGATTAAAGTGAGAATTCCCCAGAATACCCCCAATGTTCCGCGTCCTTCCGGAATAGGCTGAACTACTCTAGTCCCTCCGATGAGGTTCCGAAAACTTCCATACTCTTCTAAGGTAGTAGAACACCTCTTCACCATGTACGACCTCGTTCACCAACATGCACGGTCATCCCAAAGTAGTGCTCATCTTCAGATCCAGTATCGTGGCACAGAATTACTACATCCTGCAAACTATCTATTATAGGGAGGTTGAGTGTTGCTTGACCAACACTTGGGCGGCTCCCCTGGGATCCTTATGCCCTCATCCTAGATCAAAGGTGGTCACTGGTCCACTCGTGACACTGTGGTTGAGGATTACAAAGAGAAACGCAAAAAAGGAAGGGAAGGGCGAAAATTTGCTCTTTGGGGCAAATTGAAAAGGGAAATGTGAGAAAAAATTTGTACCACATGAAGATGAACAGAACAATTTCCTAAAGATGCATTAACCTGACACAGGGACAGAGAAAAGTGTTGAGGAGTAACATCAATGCTTTCGAAAAAATTGCTGATAATTATGTGACATAGAAGAAAAAAGGAAGATCACAAGTTGCATGGTTTGTGGCAGGGCTGGATGTATCATTAGGGAAAACGTTAGAATTAAAACCCTACTGGCCCTATGATGACGATCTTGTAAAGTGCATTTCAGGGTTGGGAAAAACATGGGAATTCAAAGAAGCCAAAAGCATTCTTTAAATCCAATGAGTCCAAGAGGAGAGTGGTGTATTCTCACCCATCTAGTGCTAAGCCTAAGTTCGACATGATAAAAAGGCAGCCACTCTAATCAAACCATTTGACAACTCCTGAAGACACGAAGTGTTTCAGAGTGTCAGGGAGTGGACACATACAAAGAAATTTCCTAAACTCCAGAGTAATCAGTGATGATATTAATTCCGATAAGAGCAAACAGGAAGGAGTGATGATATGGAAAAAGTAGAGCTAAACACAGGGTCAAGCATTGGTCCTCAGGAGGGTTTCTTCAGTCTAACCTGCGCCAATTGAGAGAACCAGAGGGACAAAATTTTCGTGGACCAGGTGTAATGTACAAGGGAGGCTGTGTGACCATGATAATTGATAGTAGCACTGTACTCAATGTGTCTATAACTATTTGATTCAGAAATTAAATAACCCACATACAATCTCCTCAAAAACCTTATAAGTACATTGGCTAAGCAACACCAGTGATGCAAAAGTGACTAGCAGGCCGGCGTGATAAATTCAAGATTGGTAAATTTGGGATCTGCGATATGTGATATATGTCCAATGGATGCTTTCACATATTGCTTGGTAGAACCGTGGCAATATGATCGATTTGTGAAGTATTGATACGCATATCAATGAGCAAAACTTCGAGGGTTTGGGTTGATTGAAGGTGGAAAACAAAGAAAGCAC
Source organism: Suaeda aralocaspica (assembly GCA_016808085.1). Lineage (NCBI taxonomy): Eukaryota > Viridiplantae > Streptophyta > Magnoliopsida > Caryophyllales > Amaranthaceae > Suaeda > Suaeda aralocaspica. Next base: position 151,150 of record PYUH01000215.1, read on the forward strand.
CTTGGGGGAGTAGTGGCTTATGGAGACACAAGGCTTCTGGGTTGGGCCTAGGGTGGATTTTTACGTGTGCATGGTGACATGACAAGGCTTATGGAGACCAAGGCTTCTTGGGTTGGCTGTAGGGTGGATTTTTACGTGTGCAGGTGACATGTACAAGCTTCCCCACATAAATATAAAGCAAGTATAGTTAGTAGTTTAGAAGTTTGAGCATTATGGATTTCTTCCCACGTCTCTTTGATAGGGTTTTACCATATTGTGTGTTTTTGTGTTTATTTTCTTGATTATTATGAGTCAAGGTGATGGAATCAAGCATGGGAGACACAAAATGGAGGTTTCTTGAAATAAGATTGATTCTTGAAGAGTTTCTTGAAGTTTTGAAATCGGAAGTCAACAAAAATCAACGAGAATCAAAGCAAGTCATATGGCGGGATTTTTGAAAGATTTTTGAAGTTGTGGGCACCTTGTCAAAGCGGGTGGTTTTTCATGTGTTTGACTGGTCAACTTTAGTTGTTATTTCGGAATATGGTTGCTAGATTTGATTTTTAAAATATCTAAGATTTAGAACTAGAAATCAGATTACAAAAATATGGGCAAGATTTGTATCCGGTTTTGTGGTGATATTTTGTATACTAATCTTAGTTTGTTTTATACCATTATCTAAGGTAGTTTTGGATTATGTTAGGATTCTGAAATATTATGTGATATGTTTAGCTATAAAATAGGATGTAAAATACATCAATAATTAGATTAGTATTGATGAAAAACACTTGTTTTCCGGTTTTTATTGTTTCCGAGAAAAATAAAATTTTGAGAGTTTTTTGTGAGAAATTCGATCAGTGAGTGGGGGCTCTGTGCTTTATATCTCACGTGAGGATAGTTATTAGGATTTGAGGGTGCTTTGCTTTAATCAAAATTCTACAATTATTCGCCTTAGAAGTTCAGATTTGTGGTGCGTGGTGGCTTATCAATTTGAAGTCTAAGTTTCCTTTGTGTGAGTGGCGTTTGTCTATAACAAAATTCACATCAACTTTTGGTGGCTTTCATTGAGAGAATTCGTTCAATCTCAAGGTTCAATATCAATTATCATGCTAAGAAGGTGGAGACGAACCATCCACAAGATTCACGAAGGGTTTGAAGCTGGCTCAAGCAAAAGGAGCTGCGTATGCAAGGGGAGATGAGGTTAAGGCTCGTTAGATGAAGTCCTAACCATATGGCTTCTACCAAGAAAAACTCTACTAAATCTAAACAAGAGGTGAGCTCATCATCAAGTTCAGTGAGCAAGAAAAGTGTGGGAGTGTGCGTAAACCAAAAAAAGGATACTTCATCAAGTTCTAGTGACGATGAGGAACCAAGATCAAGGCACACAAACGTAAAGGAAAGATTGGGATGATGATCGAAATCTTAACTCGAAATTCCTGAGTTTAATGGAGGTATGGATCCTGAAAAATTTCTAGATTGGATTCGTAGGGTTGAGAGGATTTTTCGTTACAAAGAATATGATGATCATAAGTCCTATAAGTTGGCGGAGTTAACTTACTTCCTATGCAAGTCTTTATGGCTTGAGGGGTTACAAAGAAAAGGAGACGAAAAGAGGTAGGTCAAAATTATCTTCATGTGTAAATTAAAAAGGAGAGGAGATGAGGAAACGTTTTGTTCCTCAAGATTTCGAGCAAAATAATTTCATCAAGATGCATACATTAAAAACAAGATAGAAAAAACGGTTGAGTGATGAGTACATTGTGGAGTTTGAAAAATTGATCATGGTTTGTGATTTGGAAGAGAAGAAGGACCACAAGTGGCTCGTTTTGTGGCTGGTCTAGATGAAACTATAAGGGAGAAAGTCGACTTAACAACCTTATTGGACCTTTGACGAGTATTAGTTTGGAGAGTGGCAGCAAGGGTTGAGAAACAGAGTTGCACGAAAGCCAAAGCATACTTCAAAACTATGACCCTAAGGAAAAACGTGATCCTTTCCTCAAAAACCAAACTTTGATAAGGGTACAAAACCACCCTTCATCAAGGATAAGGGTTCAACTTCAAAACACAAAAGTAGTGATTCACGCATTGTTTGTTTAAGTGTAAAGGACAAGGTCACATCAAAGAGATTGTCTCATGTAGGGTTCACAACAACTCGAATTGGGGTAGATGGGGAAAGCCTTGAAGAAGAGGAGGAGATGTATGGGATGAGGGAGGGAGAGAAGAGTATGCCAATTATGAAAATATGGGAGAAGAAAACGGAGGAAGTCCAACCAGAAAACACAAGGCCAATCCTTGGTGTGTTACGTAGGGTATTACAATCTCAAAGTGCACAACCTTTGGAGAGTCAAAGGGACAACAATTTTTTCTCCACAAGGTGGTAATGTTCAAGGCAAGCTTTGTGATGTGATCATAGATACGGAAGTTGCACAAATGTAGTATCTACGTTGTTGGTGGAAAAACTCGCAATCCTACAAAGATACATCCTCAACCATACAAGCTACATTGGCTAGCAACACAAAGCGATGTTAAGGTAAAACAAGCAAGCTTTGATTGCGTTTAAACAATTGGTAAATTTGAGGATCAAGTACTTTGTGATGTTTGTCCTATGGAGCTGTTGTCATATATATGGGGCAGACCTTGGCAATATGACCGTTTGTGAAATTCAATGGAGGACAAATGTCTATATTGGCGCAGAACCCTAATGGAGAAAACATATGCATTGAAACCCTTGATGGATTTCTAAACTAAAACAAGCATGAGTAATTCTAAAGGTGTTTTGTTGGTGGGTGGAAAAGAGTTAGAAAGGCAGTTGAAAACAAGTTCTATGGTTTATATGTTGGTAGCAAAGAGGTACAATAGATGAAGGCCCGAGAGATTCCTAGGGTTTTTGCATCCTTTGTTATGAGTTTTTCAGATGTGTTTCCTAATGGGTTGCACCGATTACCACCCATACGTGATTGAACATCAAATAGATCTTATTCCTGGGGTCTCAATTCCTAACAAGCTGCATATAGATTAACCAGAGGAGGACAAAGGAGATACAAAGGCAAATTTGAGGAATTAAGGGGAGAGGGGGTACGTGAGAGAGAGAGAGCATGAGTCCATGTGCTGTTGCCTAATTAATATACCTAAGAAGAGGATGGGAATGGAGAATATGTGTATTAATTCAAGGGCAGTTAACATATAACCGTCAGTTATAGGTTTCCTATACCTAGATTGGATGATTTTGCTAGATGATTACATGGTTCTCAATATTTCAAAAATTGATTTAAGAAAGTGGGTATCATCAGATTCGAATGAAGGAAGGTGATGAATGGAAACCAGGTTTTTAAAACAAAGTGGGCTTATGAATGGTTAGTCATGCTTTTGGGTTAACTATCGCACTAGTACGTTTATGAGGTTGATGATGAGGTTTTTTTAAAGCATACATTGGTAAGTTTGTAGTGGGTATTTAGATGATATTTTGGTTGTTATAGTAAGAGTGGTTAATGATCATCTAAGCCATCTAAGGAGTGGGTTTGGACATTACGAGAACAAAAGCTCTATGCTAAGCTTGAAAGTGTTATTTCATGGTAACAGTGTGACGTTTTTTTTGGTGGTATTATTGTGTCCATAGATGGGTGTTCTGTGATCCATCAAGTGGAGGAGCATAAAACAGGCCAACACCAAAAAACGTGACTGAAGTACGGCTTTTCATGGGTTAGCTTTTCAATGGGGCTGGTCAACACATAAGATGCCACAGACTAAGGTTGGGTACATGCAAAAACTTCATGCAGAAATAAGGGCTCGGATATTTAGATAGGTATAATGATATTACAAAAAGGCACGAGCAAACAAACATAAATCACAACCATGTGTACAAAGAAGGGGGCTTTGGTTTTTGGTTACACTTGAGGAAGGAAACGATTTCCAAATCAAAGGAAAAGAAATAACATGTATGCCTCGTTGTGATGGACCGTGTTCAAGATTCATAAGTACAGTGGGATAATGCTTACAAATTGGATTAGCCGGATGGAATAGGAATCCATGCTAATTCAAACATGTGTATATTAGCTCCTATTTCCTTGTTGACCACTTTGAGGTTTGAGGACAAACTCTTTGCGTAGAAGAGGGAGGATGATACGCATATCAATGAGACAAAACGTTGTGAGGGTTGGTTTGATTGAAGGTTGGAACAACAAGAGCAACTTGGGGAGTAGTGGCTTATGGAGACACAAGGCTTCTTGGTGTTGAACTAGGGGTGGATTTTGTTTACGTGTGGCATGGTAGGACTGCACAGACTATTCACGTAAAATGTAAAGCAAGGTATAGTTGAGTTTAGAATGTTGAGCTATATGGTTTTCTTCCCCACGTCATTTGAAGGGTTTTACCTAATGGTGTTTTGTTATTTTCTTGATTAGGTTTATGAGTCAAGGTTGATGGAATCAAGGCCATGAGAAACCCAAAAATGGAGGTTTTTGAAATAAAGATTGAATCTTGGAAGATTTTATTCTTGAAGTTCTTGAAACGGAAGTCCAACAAAACTCAACGAGAGATCAACTCAATGCATACCTTTATGGCGGGATTTTGAAAGATTGGTTGCAAGTTGGTGGGGCCGTTGACAAGCGGCGATTTTGTTGTGTTTGACTTGGTCAACCGGGGTTATTATCGTCGATATTGGGTGGTTAGATTTGATTTGCAAAATATTCTAACGATTAGACTAAAATGATTACAAAATATAGGTGCACAGATATGTTACCGGTTTGTTTTGTTAAGATTTTCTTGTTATCCTAATCTTAGTTTGTTATACCATATATCTAAGGTAGTTAGGATATGTTTAGATTTCTGAAATATTATGTGATATGTTTAGCCTATAAATAGGATGTAAAATACATCAATAAAATTCAGATTTGAGTAATTAAACACAAGTTGTTTCCGGTTTTCTTTTGTTTCACGAAGTAAACAAATTTTGAGGGTTTCTTGTGAGAAATTCGATTGAGTGAGTGGTGCTTTGTGCTTTATCTCACGTGAGGATAGTTCTTAGGATTTGAGGGTGCTTGGCTTTAATCAAATTCTATCAATTATTCGCCTTAGAAGTTCGAATTTGTGGTGCGTTGCTTTATCAAATTTGAAGTCTAAGTTTCTTTGTGTGAGTGGCGTTTGTTTATAACAAAATTCACATCAGTATCATAGAATATCTCACTTGTACTCAGTTTCACATCATTCTCCCGTGGTCGAAAAGAATTTGTCCTCAAATTCACGTCTTCCCAACATGGAATAAGTAAATCACCACTTGTGCACTTTTCGATTCGCAATATAAGCCATATCCAAGCATTAAACAAACTTATTATGACAATCACCTTTTTAACCCTCATTGATTCTTGATCATTCTCCACTCCTTTGAAAAAATACGAACTCAAATTTTTTCTTTTGTAGAGAATAAAGAATGGATGATCAAACAAATATCATCTTGATATCCCATGTCACAATTCGGTTTATGAACAAAAACTTTGAACATATGAGCATAACTTTGAATTGTATCATCTTGTGTAGCGTTATTGAAATGACAAAGTACTCTTTGGGGATTCCCAATACCAAGAGAATTTTAAACAAAGTTGGTGTTGAATAAATCATATCACCAAAATCATCTGCAATAACTTTCGTTTCATGATCCAACATATCTCAGATTTGTGAAAAATCAATCAGTGTCGATTCTTCGGATGGCTTGCGGACTGCAATCTCGTCGTTGTGACCTAATTCTTCAACATCTTGAGAAACTTTATTGGGACGATCCGCGAGTTCTTCATTCACTATAACATCTTCCAATGATAACATTGATTCAAACTCATGAATATGATGGAGAACTGTAGATTTGTCCAGGATTGAAGGTTTCGGCACCTCTTCTTGCAACTCTTCCAATAATAGTTCTAAATACAGCTCCAAAGATATTGCTACATTATTAGCACACTGACTCCTGACATGGCCAAACCCTTGACACTTAGAACAATCTGGTTTATTTCCAAGGAGAAAATATGAGAGCAAGTCGTAAGTAGGCACTACATTCTTATGCCAATCCATCGTCTAAAACTGTCCAAAATTTTGGATGACAAAATGAAGACAAAAACCCAACCTAAACAACTCGTCTATGGCTAATTTTTTGTGGAGATCTTCCCCTATATTTTTGCTGCACTCGACCAAATTTTCATGCACAAAATCGCAGCCAAAATTTCTAAATATAATTTGCGCTAAAACCAGTCCAATAAATATGATTTCTGACCACTTGCAAGAAAACGATTTAAAAACGATTCTGCGTGAAATATATTGATTCTGAGATTTTACAGGTGAAATGTAGACAAAAAAGCAACCAATTTGGAAAAAATAATCACTTAAAAATCCATTGTAATGAAGGAGAACAAGCCACTTTAATTCTGCCCTCGAAACTAGAAAAACGGACGAAGTGAAAACAACAAACCAAGGATCATGAAAAAGTAACAAATTCTTCAAAACCCTGAAATTTGATATCAAATTGATTTGGATTTTAAATGGTACTCGCAAATACAACCTAAAACTCACGATTTTTAACAATTAAACTCTCCACTCCTAAGTTGATTCAATTGAAGACTAACTAATCAATTCACTCCTGTAATAATTAAGGAAAAATTGAAGACTAATTTATTAATCTTGACTCACAAATTTATGAAGAAAAAATCAAACAAATTTATTTCACTTAACTTTGCGCAATTTTCGTAAACTCAATGTATTGAATTTTTCAATGTGTAAAACTTAAGTATTTTACAAGGAATTATCAAGGCTTTTATATAAAAACCTAAGACTAAGTCCTAACAATTTTCTAAGACTCTAAGACTCCTAATTCACGTCTAAAACAAGGTTGAAATTCAGCTTACATGACTCAAATATAACTCACAAGCTAAGGTTACCACATCATCACTGCATCTTGATCTTATGTTGCTTAAAAAACTCTAACAACTTATCTAATCAAGAAATTATCCTAACAACATAACTAAATAATTAATAAACAAGATAATCATCAGAAATTACACCAAAAATCACGCAAATAACTTGTTGCCCAAGTACTTGAAAAATCGTCAAAATACACACCCATGAAGATCGTCGTTTTTGCGGAACTTTTTCAAGAACTTCAAGAAATGCTTCAACATCCAATATTTTAATCAAGAAACTTTCAACAAAACATTCTCCATGTATTTCAGCATATTTATGATGATCAAGACTCCACAAGAACTTATAATAATGATGTCCGAAATGAGAAAACCCTATCAAGTGAAATGGGAAAAACTCATGGATCAAACCAACTTGTTCTCTGTTACCTCCATGTGTTTCCATCCTGTGAGTGCATTAATAATCTGTTAAACCTTCTTTTAATTACTCACTCCACCAGTGACAAGTATTAATGATCACCATCTATAGTATTGGCTAGGAAGCCACCACAATCACTAGAATTTATAATGTCAACCTTAACGATTGTCACCCAAACCTGTGAGTTATCCTTAACAAAACCAATGGGATTTATTATTAGGCTAATTGGTTCATCCACTGTTGCTGTACTATAGGATATATATCACTTGCACTCAGATTCACTTCATTCTCCCGTGGTTGAAAAGAATTTGTCCTCAAATTCACGTCTTCCCAACATGGAATAAGTGAATCACCACTTGTGCACTGTTTGATTCGCAATATAAGCCATATCCAAATATTGAACAAACTTATTATGACAATCACCTTTTTAACCCTCATTTATTCTTGATCATTCTCACCTCCTTTTGAAAAAATACGACCTCGAATTTTTTCTTTTGTAGAGAATAAAGAATGGATGATCACACAAATATCATCTCGATATGCCATGTCACAATTCGGTTTATGAACAAAAACTTTGAACATATGAGCATAACTTTGAATTGTATCATCTTGTGTAGCGTTATTGAAATGACAAATTACTCGGTGGAGATTTCCAATACCAAGAGAATTTTTCAAACAAAGTTGGTGTTGAATAAATCATATCACCAAAATCATCTACAATAACATTCGTTTCATGATCCAACATATCCCAAATTCGTGAAAAATCAATCAGTGTCGATTCTTGGGATGGCTTGCGGACTGCAATTTCGTCGTTGTGACCTAGTTCTTCAACATCTTGCGAAACTTTATTGGCATGATCCTCGAGTTCTTCATTCACTATAAAATCTTCCAATGATAACATTGATTCAAACTCATGAATATGATGGAGAACTGTAGATTTGTCCAGGATTGAAGGTTTCGGCACCTCTTCTTGCAACTCTTCAAATAATAGTTCTAAATACAGCTCCGAAGATATTTGTACATTATTAGCACATTGACTCCTGACATGGCCAAACCCTTGCCACTTAAAACAATCTGGTTTATTTCCAAGGAGAAAATATGAGAGCAAGTAGTAGGCAGACACTATATTCTTATGCCAATCCATCATCTAAAACTGTCCAAAATTTTGGATGAAAAAATGAAGACAAAAACCCAACCTAAACAACTCGTCTATGGCAGATTTTTTGTGGAGATCTTTGCCTATATTTTTACTGCAATCGACCAAAATTTCATGCACAGAATCGTTGCCAAAATTTCTATGTATAATTTGCGCTAAAACCAGTCCAATAAATACGATTTCTGACCACTTGCAAGAAAACGATTTCAAAACGATTCTGCGTGAAATATATTGATTCTGAGATTGTACAGGTGAAAAGTAGACTCAAAAACAACCAATTTGGAAAAAAGAATCACTTAAAAATCCAGTGTAATGAAGGAGAACCAGCCACTTTAATTCTGGCCTCGAAACTAGAAAAATGGACGAAGTGAAAACAACAAACCAAGGATCATGAAAAAGTAAGAAATTCTTCAAAACCCTGAAATGTGATACCAAATTGATGTAGATTTTAACTGGTACTCGCAAATACAACCTAAAACTCTCGATTTTTAACAATTAAACTCTCCACTCCTTGATTGATTCAATTGAAGACTAATTGATCAATACACTCCTGTAATTAATTAAGAAAAAATTGAAGACTAATTTATCACTCTTGACTCACAAATTTATGAAGGAAAAATCGAACAAATTTATTTCACTAAACTTTGCACAATTTTCTTAAACTCGATGTATTGAATTTTTCAATGTGTAAAACTTATGTATTTTACAAGGAATTATCAAGGTATTTATATAACAACCTAAGAATAAGTCATAACAACTTTCTAAGGCTCTTAGACTCCTAATTCACGTCTAAAATAAGGCTGAAATTCAGCTTACATGACTCAATTATGACTCACAAGATAAGAATGCCACATTATCACTGCATCTTGATCTTATCTTGCTTAACAAACTCTAACAACTTATCTAATCAAGAAATTATCCTAACAACTTAACTAAATAATAAGTAAACAAGATAATCATCAGAAATTACACAAAAAATCACGCAAATAACTTGTTGCCCAAGTACTTGAAAAATCGTCAAAATACACGCCCAAGAAGATCGTTGTTTTTGCGCCACTTTTTCAAGAACTTCAAGAAATGCTTCAAGATCCATTATTTTAATCAAGAAATTTTCAAGAAACCATTCTCCATGTATTTTAGCATATTTATGATGATCAAGACTCCACAAGAACTAATAATAATGATGTCCAAAATGAGAAAACCCTATGAAGTGAAATTGAAAAAATTCATGGACCAAACTAACTAGTTCCCTGTTACCACCATAATGTGTTTCCATCATGTGAGTGCATTAATAATCTGTTAAACCTTCTTTTAATGACTCACTCCACCAGTGACAAGTATTAATGATCACCTTCTATAGTGTTGGCTAGGAAGTCACCACCATCACTAGAATTTACAATGTCAACCTTAATCATTATCACCCAAACCTGTAATTTATCCTTAACAAAACCAATGGAATTTATTATTAGGCTAATTGGTTCATCCACTGTTGGTGTATCATAGGATATCTCACTTATGCTTAGATTCACATCAATAAACACTCAATGTGACTTTTGATTCGAACTTCTATATCTTTATGCATCCATTCAAAAGGGTATATATAATGTTACATAGTTCATGGGGTTACAAAGAATTTTCAGAAAATTAAAATATATTAAATTCTACTAAGTGCGTAATTGTTCAAGTCTAAATGTCCAAGTAATTATCTTCTGAATTCTTCGTCTTCTTTGAAGTTTCTTGAGCTGAATATGGTCATCATAATCAGCCTTAATACGCCCTTTAATTGCTGGTCTCAATTCTATTCAAATTCGAATTAAAATGGTTGATTAAAAACTTCCCTAAAAAAGCTTCCTAAAAAACCGCTCATCAGAGGCGTGATTCTGGACGTTTTTAATTCTTTCTCTAAATGGCTTTTCTCTTGCTGATTATTACTCCCCAACGTTCGTCCTTGACTGTAGTTACTCCCATCTTTAATTCCCTTTTGAAATTCAGCCTAAAATAGGCAGAATCTTTCACTTGCTCACCAGCCGGATATTGTTGTTTGAATTATGATTTATTTTCCTAACTTAAAGACTTAAACTAACTTATTTTCAATGCTAGTTGACTCAATTTACTTGAATTACACACATGATTAATAAAACAAAAAATAAAATGCCACATTTAAGTTTTATTACAAACATAACAAGATAACATGGACTAATTTGGACCGTCCTTCTTTAGGCATGACTTCTATGAATGGCGCATGAATTGGACCCCTTGAGCCATGTTTTTCATGAGTTGCTCATCCATGACTAAGTTGCTAGGCTGGTCTACATCATTCCCCTCCCCTTGAGAAGAGTTTGTCCTCAAACATGGTAGTTCTTCAAACTCATCATAATAAGCAGACAAATCTGCCACACTGAAAGTACTTCAAACACCATAGTCACCTGGAAATTCTACCTTGTAAGCATTGTCATTCACCTTCTCAATGATTTTAAATGGACCATCACTTCTTGGACTGATTTTGGACCTTCTCTTGGTTGGAAAACTATCCTTCCTCAACTGAAACAAAACTAAGTCCCCAGGCTTGAAAAGAACCTCTTTGCGTTTTTGGTCTACATAAGTTTTCACCTTTGCATTGGCTTGTTCAATGTTTCTAACATGCTCATTGATGGACTTGATTCATTTACCAATAGGAGTACAAGGATTAAAACCATAAACAACCTAAAATGGACTCAATCCTGTGGTCTTGCTTGGAACTCTATTGTAAGCAAACTCCGCATGTGGTAACATAGCCTCCCACTTTTTAGGACATTTAGTTGCCAATGACCTTAACAAAGTGCCCAAAGTTCTATTAGTAACTTCAGTTTGACCATTAGTTTGAGGGTGACTAGAAGTACTAAACTTTAATTGGGTGCCCATCTTCTTCCAAAGTGTAAGCCAAAAATGACTTAAAGACTTTTTATCACGATCACTAAGCATTGATTTAGGGACTGCATGCAACCTTACAACTTCTTCAAAATACAAATTGGCAATATGAGAAGCATCATAAGTAGTATGTCAAGAAATAAAATGAGCCATTTTAGAAAAACGGTCTACTACTACCATAATAGAATCTTTCTTTCGTTGTGTGAGAGGAAGTCCCACAACAAAATCAAGACTAATGTCCTCCCATGGTGCTTGAGTAATTGGCAAAGGTAAGAGATAACCTTGTGGAAGGGTATGACTCTTAGCCTTTTGACAAACTATGCATCTTTTGATGATGAACTCAACATCTCTTGCTAACTTTGGCCAATGGAAGTATTCTTGCATAAGTTGAATTGTCTTTTCAATTCCAAAATGACCCGCCATTCCACCTTCATGAAACTCCTTGATAAGTGACTCCTTTAAGCTAGATTTAGGAAGGCATAAACAATTGCCCTTGAAAAGAAACCCACCTAAAATGTAATAATCTTTGAATGGTTGATTAGAACACTTTAGAAAAAGTTCACAAATATCGGCATCTCCCTTGTAGCTTTCTTTCACTTCTTCAATTCCAATGACCCTTGCATTAAAAGAATTCAAAAGAATGTACCTTCTAGATAAAGCATCTGCACCTTTGTTCATGTGACCATTTTGATGTTTAATGACAAATTAAAAAGCTTGGAGGTACTCAACCCATTTCGCATGGCGTGGATGTAGCTTTTGTAGGCTTTGTAGGTACTTGAGTGCCTCATGGTCAGAATACAAGATGAACTCCTTAGCAATAAGATAGTGTCTCCAATGGTCTAATGCACGAACAAGAGCCAAGAATTCTTTATTTTAGGTTGAATACTTTCGTTGGGCTTCATTGAGCTTCTCACTAAAATAGGCTACAGGGCGCCTATTTTGAGACAAAATAGCACCAATTCCAACTCCACTAGCATCGCATTCAACCTCAAAAACTTCATGAAAATTAGGTAAAGCAAGAATAGGAGCATTCACTGCTTTTTGCGGTTCAGGGTTCCTAGAAAAAAAAATCAAAGAAATCAACCGGGGTGACCGTAAGGTAAAAATAGGAACCCAAACCAATGGATTCGCGGTGAAAAGGTCATATGAGGGATGATAAGACGGCCTTATACGATTGCATGTAAGGCTGTTTCTCCCATCTCTGGAAGAGGGCATAAGAGGGGTCCTAAAAGGTGTTCAGGGGCCGAAAATGATCGGGGGGGGAGGGGGGGGGGCTGTTGGGGTCCAAGCACGTACTAAAAAAACGGGGCGAAAAAGTGACGGGCCCCGGACGGCTCCTTCGGGGGCCAGAAACAAAGGGTATTATTCACTGTTTATTGGAATTCAGGGGTCCCAGAAAAAAAATCCTGAAAATCGACCGAGTTGTGCCTGTAAGGTAAAAAAAGGAACACATACCAAAGGATTCGGGGTAAAAAAGGTCATATGAGGGATGATAAGAACGCCTTAACCAATTGCATATAAGGTAAATCTTCCCCTCTGTCGAAGAGGCCATAAGAGGGACCCTAAGAGGTGTTTACGGGCTGATAACAATCATGGGGGTGCTGTGGAGGTCCACAGCACGTGGTAAAAACCGGAGCGAAAAACTGATGGGGCCTGGGACAGCCCCTTTGGGGGCCTGAAACAAAGGCTATTATTCCCTGTTTTTTGGAGTTCAGGGGTCCCGGAAGTCGACTGGGGTGATCGTAAGGTAAAAATAGGAATCTAAACCAAAGGAATCGGGGTGAAAAGGTCATATGAGGGATGATAAGAAGGCCTTAGACGATTGCATATAAGGCTATTTTTCCCATCTCTGAAAGAGGCCATAGGGGTCCGAAGAGGAGTTTAGGGGTCGAGAACGATCGTGAGAAGTGCTGTGGAGGTCCATAACACGTGGTAAAAAAACGAGCAAAATATGACGGGCCTTGGATGGCCCCTCCGTAGGCCATAAACAAAGGCTATTATTCACAGCTTTTTGGGGTTCAGGGGTCTCGGAAAAAAAAAAATCCCGGAAATCGACCGGGGTGCCCGTAAGGTAAAAATAGGAACCCAGACCAAAGGATTAGGGGTGAAAATGTCATATAAGGGATGATAAGAAGGCCTTAGACGATTGCAGATAAGGTTGTTTTTCCCCTCTCTTGAAGATGTCATAAGAGGGTGTCTAGGGTCCGGAAATGATCATGCTGTGTGCAGTGGAGGTCCATAGCATGTGGTAAAAAAACATGGCGAAAAATTTACGGGGCACGAGTTGGCCCCTCCGGGAGCCTGAAATAAAGGCTATTTTATTCACTGTTTTTTGGGGTTCATGGGTGACGGAAAAAAATCTTGGAAATCGACCGGGATGCTCGTAAGGTAAAAATAGGAACCCGGTCCAAAGGATTCGAGGTGAAAAGGTCATAAGAGGCCATAAGAGGGATCCTAGACGATTGCAGATAAGGATGATTTTCCCCTCTCTAGAAGAGGCCATAAGAGGGATCCTAAGAGGTGTTTTGCGGGTTGAAAACGATCGTGGAGGGTGTTGTGGAGGTCCATAGCACGCGGTAAAAAACGGGGCGAAAAACTGACGTGTCCTGGGATGGTTCCTCTAGGGGCCTGAAACAAAGGATATTATTCACATATATTTGGGGTTCAGGGGTCCTAGAAATAAATATACCGAAAATCAACTGGGTGCCCATAAGGTTAATATAGGAACCCAAACCAAAGGATTTGGTGAGAAAATGTCATATGAGGGACTATAAGAAGGCCTTAGACGAGTGCATATAAGGTTGTTTTTCCCCTCTCTAAAAGAGGCTATAAGAGGGATCCTAAGAGGTGTTTAGGGGTCGAAAACGATCGTGGGGGTTCTGTGGAGGTCCATAGCACGTGTTAAAAAAATGAACGAAAAAGTGACGTGGCCTGGTACGGCCCCTCCGGGAGTCAGAAACAAAGTCTATTATTCCCTGTTTTTTTGGGTTCAGCGGTCCCAAAAAAAAAATGCTGGAAGTCGACCGGGGTGACCGTAATGTAAAATAGGAACCTGACCAAAAGATTGGGGGTGAAAAGGTCATATGAGGGATGATAAGAAGGCCTTAGATGATTGCATATAAGGTTGTTTTTCCCCTCACTAGAAGAGACAATAAGAGAGATCATGAGAGGTGTTTAAGAGCCAAAAACGATCGTGGCGGTGCTGTAGATGTGCATAGCACGTGGGAAAAAAAATGGGTTGAAAAAGTGACATGGCCCGGGACGGCGCCTAGAGGGCGTTGAAACAAAGGCTACTATTCACTACTTTTTTGGGTTCAGTGGGCCCGGGTAACAAATCCCAAAAATCAACTAGAGTGCCCATAGAGTAAAAATAGGAACCCATACCAAAGGATTCGGGGGAAAAGGTCAAATGAGGGTTGATAAGAAGGCCTTAAACGATTGCATATAAGGTTGCTTTTCCCCCCTCTGGAAGAGGCCATAAAAGGGATCGTAAGAGGTGTTTAGGGGACGAAAACTTTCATGAGGGGTGCTGTGGAGGTCCATAGCAAGTGATAAAAAAAATGGGGCGAAAAAGTGACGGGGCCCGGGACGGCCCCTCCGGGGGCTAGAAGCAATGGGTATTATCCACTGTTTTTTGGGGTTCAGGTCTCCCGAAAAAAAAAACCCCGCAAATCGACCGGGGTGACGTAAGGTAAAAACAGGAACTTAGACCAAAGGATTCGGGGTGAAAAGGTCATAGGAGGGATAATAAGGTGGCCTTAGACGATTGCATATAAGGCTATTTTTACTGTCACTGGAAGAGGCCATAAGAGGGATCCTATGAGGTGTTTAGGTGCCAAAAACAATCGTGGGAGGTGTGGTGGAGGTCCATAACAAGTGGTAAAAAAATAGGCTGAAATAGTGACGGGGCCCAAGACGGCCCCTCCAAGGGCCTGAAACAACGTCTCTTACTCTCTATTTTTTGGGGTTCAAGGGTCGAGGGAAAAAAATCCAGGAAATCGACTAGGGTGCTTGTAAAGTAAAAATACGAACCCAGACAAAAGGAGTCGGGGTAAGAAGGTCATATGAGGAATGATGAGAAGGCCTTAGACGATTGCATTTAAGGCTGTTTTTCTCCTCTCTAGAATAGTCTATAAGAGGAATCGTAAGAGGTGTATAGGGGCCGAAAACGATTGTGGGGGGTGCTGTGGAGGTCCATTGCACGTGGTAAAAAAACGGGGAGAAAAAGTGACGGGGTACGGGACGACCCCTCCGAGGGGCCTGAATCAAAGGCTTATTCACTATTTTTTAGGGTTATGGGGTCCCGGAAAAAATAAATCCCGAAAATCGATCGGGTTTCCCGTAGGATAAATATACGACCCCAGACCAAAGGATTCGGGGTGAAAAGGTCATATGAGGGATGATAAGAAGGCCTTAGACGATTGCATATAAGGTTGTTTTTCCCCTCTTTAAAAGAGGCCATAAGAGGGATCTTAAGAGGTGTTTAGTGGCCGAAAACGATCGTGGGGGGTGCTGTAGTGGTCCATAACACGTGGTAAAAGAAACAGGGCGAAAAGTTAGGGGGCCCGAGACAGCCCCTCCGGGGGGCCTTAAACAATGGGCTATTATTCACTGTTTTTGCGGTTCAGTGGTCCCGGAAAAATAAGTCCCGGATATCGACCGGGATGCCGGTAAGGTAAAAATAAGAACCCAGACCTGAGAATTCGGGGTGAAAAGGTCATAAAAGGGATGATAAGAAGCCCTTAGACGATTGCATATAAGGTTGTTTTCCCCTCTCTGGAAGAGGACATCAAAGGGATCCTAAGTGGTGTTTAGGGGCCGAAAACGATCGTGGGAAGTGCTATGGAAGTCCATAGGACATGGTAAAAAAACGGGGCAAAAAAGTGGCGGTTCCAATGACAGCCCTTCCAGGGACCTAAAACAAAGGTTATTATTCACTGTTTTTTGGGGTTCAGGTGTCCCCGAAAAAAAAATGCCGATAATCGACTGGGGTGCCCGTAAGGTAAAATAGGAACCCAGACAAAAGGATTGGGGGTGAAATGGTCATATGAGGATGATAACAAGGCCTTAGAAGATTACATATAAGGTTGTTTTTCCCCTCTCTGGAAGATGCCGTAAGAGGGATCCTAAGAGGTGTTTAGAAGCCGAAAATGATCATGGGGGTGCTGTTAAGGTCCATAGCACGTGGTATAAAAATGGGGCGAAAAAGTGACGGGTCTCGGGACAGCACCTCTAGGGGCCTGAAACAAAGAATATTATTCACAAATATTTGGGGTACAGGGGTCCCCGAAATAAATATCTCGAAAATCAACTGGGGTGCCCTTAAGGTTAAAATAGGAACCCAGACCAAAGGATTCGGGGTGAAAAGGTCTTATGAGGGACTATAAGAAGGCCATACACGAGTGCATATAAGGTTGTTTTTCCCCTCTCTGGAAGAGGCTATAAGAGAGATCCTAAGAGGTGTTTAGGGGTCGAAAACGATCGTGGGGGGTTCTGTGGAGGTCCATAGCACGTGGAAAAAAAACAAGGTGAAAAATTAACAGGGCCCGGGACGGCCCCTCAGAGGGTATGTTACAAAGACTATCATTCACTGTTTTTAGGGGTTCAGGGGTCCCAGAAAATAAAATCCCTGAAATCGACCGGCGTGCCCGTAAGGTAATAATAGGAACCCAGACCAAAGGATTCAGGGGAGAAAAGGTCATATGAGGGATGATAAGATGGGCTTAGATGATTGCATATAAGGTTGTATTTCCACTCTACGGAAGAGGCCATATGAGGGATCCTAAGAGGTGTTCACGGGGCCTAAAGCAAAGGGTATATTCAGTGTTTTTTGGGTTCAGGTGTGCAGGGAAAAAAATCCCGGAAATCGACCGGGGTACCCGTATGGCAATGATAGGAAACCAGACCAAAGAATTCGAGGTTAAAAGGTCATATGAGGGATGATAAGAAGGCCTTAGAGGATTGCATATATGCCTGTTTTTCCCTCTCTAGAGAAGGCCATAAGAGGGATCCTAAGAGGTATTTAAGGCCTTAGAAGATTTCATAGAAACTTGTTTTTCCTCCCTCACGAAGAGGCCATAAGAGGGATCCTAAGAGGTGTTTAGGGGCCGAAAACGATCGTGGGCGGTGCGGTGAAGGTTAATAGCACGTGGTAAAAAAAAAACAGGGCGAAAAAGTGACGGGGCCCGCAGTGGCACCTCCGGGGGCCTGAAGCAAAGGGTATTATTCACTGTGTTTTGGGGTTCAGGTGTCCTGAAAAAAAAAATTTCGCAGATCGACCGGGGTGCCGGTAAGGTAAAAGTAGGAACCCAGACCAAAGGATATGGGGTGGAAACGACATATGAGGGATGATAAGAAGGCCTTAGACGATTGCATATATGGTTGTTTTTCCTCTCTCTCGAAGAGGCCATAAGAGGGATCGTAAGAGTTGTTTAGGCACCGAAAACGATCGTGGGGGGTTTGTTGAGGTCCATAGCACGTGGTAAAAAATGGGTGCGAAAAAGTGACGGTGCCTGGAACAGCCCCTCCAGGGGCCTGAAACAAAGGCTATTATTTCCTGTTTTTGGGGGTTCAGGGTTCCAGGGAAAAAAAATCCCTGAAATCAACCGGGGTGCCCGTGAGGTAAAAATAGGAACCCTGACCAAAGTTTTCGGTGTTAAAAGGTCACATGAGAGATGATAATAAGGGCATAGACGATTGCATATAAGGCTGTTTTTCCCCTCTCTAGAAGAGGCCATAAGAGAGATCCAAAGAAGCGTTTAGCGGCTGAAAATGATCGTGGGTGGTGCTGTGGAGGTCGATAGCACATGGTAAAAAAACGGGGCAAAAAATTGATGGGGCCCGGGACGGCCTGTCCTTGGGCCTGAAGCAAAGGCTATTATTCACTGTTTTTTTGGGCTTAAAGGGTGCCAGAAAAAAATCATAGAATTCGACCGGGGCGCCCGTAAGGTAAATAAAGGAATTAGAACCAAATTATTCAATGTTAAAAAGGTCACTGGAAGAGGCCATAAGAGGGATCCTAAGAGGTGTTTAGCAGTAGAAAACGATCGCGGGGGGTGCTGTGGAAGTCCATAGCGCGCGATAAAAAAAACGGCGTGAAAAAGTGACGGGGCCCGGGATAGCCCCTCTAGGGGCCTAAAATAAAGGCTATTTATTCACTGTTTTATAGAGTTCAGGGGTCCTGTCAAAAAAATCTCAGAAATCGAACACGGTGCCCATACGGGAAAAATAGGAACCCAGACCCAAGGATTCACGGTGAAAAGGTCATATAAGGGATGATAAGATGGCCTTAGACGATTGCAAATAGGGCTATTTTTACCCTCTCTAGAAGAGGCCATAAGAGGGATCTTAAGAGATGTTTTGGGGCCGAAAACGATCGTAAGGGGTGCTGTGGAGGTCCATAGCACACAGTAAAAAAAACGGGACGAAAAAGTGACGGGGTCAAAAAAAAAGGCTATTTATTCACTGTTTCTTGGGATTCAGGTGTCCCGGAAAATAAAATCACAGAAATCGACAGGGGTGCCTGTAACGTAAAAATAAGAACCCGGAGCAAAGGATTCGAACTGAAAAAGTATAATCATCAACTTAATTAATGCATAAAATTGTAAATAATCTACAAAGGCTATTGTCATTCAATGTTTTTTAGGGGGGGGGGGGGGG